>OOFC01050506.1:4505-15688 GCA_900323345.1 Pseudochromis fuscus | reverse complement strand
AACGTAGTGTTCGCGTGCTCCTTGGCCAGCTCGGCCATTACCTCGTTCATCTGCCCGCACTGAGGCGCCCACGGCGCTTGGAAGTGCACCACGGTGAGGCATTTCCCGGCTTTGGCCAAGAACTCTTCGAACTGCGGCTGGTTCGTCGCCTCCACGAGATTCGCCATTTTTCTTTTCCCCCAAAACTGCGCAGGCGCTTTGGTGACATCACATCTGTGTAGCCCTTTAGCTGCTGGCTATTACCGAAGCTGCTGCTGGGAAGTGGTCTGCATGTCATCAGATGATAAGAAACAGCCGCTTACTCTGGATCAGGTGAACAGCGGAGCGTGACTTTTCAGGTAAACGTCCCGCTCTTCGTGAAAACAAACCTCCATCTCGCCTGCGATGTGCTAAGCTAATTCGAATGTGTGGGTTTGTTAGCATTAACTTTAGCCGGCTAGCTTCGTTCCGGCCGTTTGAAGCTAAGCTAAGCTAAACCCGACTAGCACGTCACTGGCGACTATGCTAACGTTAGCTCATGTTTCTTTTCGCGTCACATGACACTCCTCAAAGAGGTGGATTAAATATAAAACAAAGTACGTTCGTTCGAGTCCGACAGGGTGACGGTTGCGGGGACTTAACTCGGCTAACCTCCTCAGTTAGCTAGCTAGTAAACAAAGTTATCGGAGCAGCAGCAGCAGCTGCTGTCTTGTGTGTGTATGTGAACAAACTTAACCTCACGGCTGTGTCTGTTGTTACTGTTGAGGGAAAGAAAGCTGTGTTTACCTAGTTTGAAGGATTGTGTTGTTTTTTGTGTGATATATTGTGTGTATGTAGGAGGTGTAACTTATTTATGGTTTTGCTTCTGTTATCGATTCATATGCTACCGTAGAAACTGCTGTGGTGCTTCGGGCAATATTTCAAGTTTTGTCTAATAAATGTCACTGTTTGGTCCCTGGTTAATTATGTTTAAAGTTGAGGTTATATTTTATTAACCTTAAGTTTCTAACAATCACTTGTGAAGTTTCTGGACTGTATTAGGTTTAGTTAGAGATAACATTAAAGCACTAAATCACAGTCTCCCTACATATGTGGCGATAGCATAAAAATATAGATACCATATGTGGCTTATTTATTTAAGCTGTAAAATGTCAGAATATTCTTCTTTTCATCCAAAAAGATCCCAGACTGTTGTCTTTAAACCATTTGTTTTTGTTCGAGTCTGTGCCAATATCCAACAATAACTAATTTAAAATGATATAAGAGCCAAAATTATAACAAGTTAAACCATAATAAATGCAAGACACTAATGAACAAAGCCATTTTCTGAGCCATTTTCAACTGAAATCGGTGTTATTAGTTTTAAACATCTACACTAAGGATGGAGATTTTTAGGATTGTATCAGTACACATACTGATGCTGTTTATTAAAGTTTTTTTAGTAGAAATAACAGCTTGAATAGATAGTTTTCTGTGCCTGAAAAAGAAGCAACTGGTACAAGTACATTAATTCTGCTTCACTATCAGAAACCTTATATAATATAAACCTTATAATATTACACATTTCTGAATAACTACAGTCCCGGAGCTCCTCGGAGGGCAACAGGAGCAGACAGAGGTGCTTCAAACAGACTGTGAATGTTTAGAAAAGTTTCTTTTTAAAGTTCCACCTGAAACATCATCATTAACAAATACGGAAGACAAAAACGTTTTGGAGCAATTTCATTGGACAAAAACAAAAAACTAGCATAGCTAGCTAGCTAACATTACTGCGTTCTATGTTACTAGATAGCATTAGTGCTGTGTACTAACTAATAATACTGATTATTGCTACAGCTGTTACTACTCTCTGCTGGACTCCTGGTGGTAATCTGAACTATGCTTCTAACAGCAGGTTGATTGATAGGTAGATGGAATGATGTTCTTGGTTGAAAATGCTCTGTGCACCAAGAAGTAAATGTCGTTGAACTTTGATATAAAATGAAGGCAAAGGGAATTTTTGGCTAACACTGTTAAGTAATGGTGCTTTTTCACTACATGGTACCAGCTTGACTTGACTCGGCTTGGTGTGGTTTTCCTTTGGTAAAAAGTACCTGGTATCCGGTACCACTTTTCTAGTACCTGTGGTTCCAAAAAGGGACTGACCAGGTACTAGCAGATATTAAAATATGTTTGGTCAGAATCATCACTGCGTCATTACTGCGCGGCACACAACTATTTGTACCTGCAGCCAACACAGTCTACACAGTGAGTTGGAATAACAAGTTTCTACAATGTGTGAAAAATGGTAAAAAGATCCAAAGTACAGTAACAGGCTTTAATGCAACATTAAAATCCCTCTTAAACATGTCAGAGGGATCCTGTGCTCTGAGCGCCAACATATATGAAATTAAAACAACTAATTTCTCTGCTGAAAACATCTTTGAACTGCTATCTGTGACACCACAACACTTATTCTGAAAATTACTTCATCAACTTTCTCCTCCTTCACCTGACCACCAGCTACACAAAGAAGGAACTCTGTAGTGAAAACAGTACTGAGGCAAGCTGGTACCATGTAGTAGAAAGGCACTATAAGTGAACAATAAGACCACTGAATAATACTTTTGCATTGGTAACCAGTTTAACAGATGGACTAATGATCAGTTGTTGAGTTCAGGACAGATTTATTAGTACTGGATCAACACCAACAGCTGGTGCTGCTGTAACAAATAAATTTCCTAACTTGGAAAAAAATGGCAAAACTGCTTTACTTTCAGACTAATATGTAAAAATGATGTTTCTCTTTTTGGACTTTTTAAACACCCAGTGAGTCCTTAATTAATGACAACAGTGGGTTAAATTTAAACTTCCCTTTAGGTACAGGAGCTTTGTGTTTGTCACTTTTGGCTTGTACATGGTGTTATTACTGAGCCTCTCTGTGATGGTTTCTGAGAAATAGAAGATAAGTTTGAGGTCGTTTAACTGAACTGTTCCTCCAGTGCACAGTTTGTGTGAAAGGAAAGAAGAGACTGCTGAGTGTTTATGCAAAATGTCAGCGTTTGTGCCAACAGTTTGAAAGAGACTGAAGGAAATCTTCTAAAAATGGTTGTTAGTGTTAAATAATTTATCAGCATTCTTCCTGAAGCCTTTATGCTCTTAACATCCATACTTGCTATTAGGAACATGCGCTTATTTATATACTTGTTTTAAAGTGTCAAAGGAACAGTATGTGGAGCCTACACATGGAGAGCTTGACAGCTGTAATGATGAGAGCCTGTAAAAAGACATTTTAGACATATTTTAACAATTACAAAAAAGTTGTGAGAGTTTCTGTCTGGCAGTCTTAATACCACTTCTGTGATGCATCTAAGTCACTTTGTGTAGCTTCCACACTCTGGATCTATGTGATGTCAGAGTAATTCAACCAATCAGAACATCCTCCGATTTTTTTGATTGGTTGAAATGCTCTGACATCAGTAGGGCTGACACCTTTCATTTGGTTGAGCGATTAATTGATCGATGAGTGCACGTCCGACCAAAATCTCCATGGTTGAATCATCGCATGTGTCACTTTGACGCATGGCACAAGCTCAAGTAGCGCTCTTATTTTGTAATGAGGAAGATCATGTACTGAAACAATGTCCGGAAGACTTCTAATGAGCTAACTACATCAGTCATGGTGCCTACATAACTATAACACATTAAGCACCAACACCCCCTCGACCACCTAACTATAAAACCCACACATCACAGAAACATCAACACAACATTACTAAACAACAACATTTTACTGCAACCTGTAACATTCCTAAAAGTCATTGCAGTCGAACAGTTCGAACAATCATTACAATATTTTACTCATATATTTCTGTTCAATTAATCACATGGTTAAATAGACACAAAGTTAAAACAGCCTTTTGTCTGTCCCATTCTGGAAGACACTGAAGACACACTTAAAACTAGAAAAGCAGTCTGAGAGCGCAGACTTCCGCCAAGCACTGTTAAGGCCAATTGATACTTTCCGCGTCTGCATGTCCGCGGTGGTGCACGAGGGTCCGCGTCACATAAATGTCATGGAACACGTCGGGAAGAGCTCGAGTGGAAAGGCGTGGAGGCGTCCGCGTGCAGCTCCAAAAATGTGAGTGCATCGCCCGGGCGCGAAGGTTCGGGAGCAGCTGCAGTGCGCCTGCGCTAGCATATCAAGATGGACGCTGTCAAGGAGAGACTTTGCGAGGAGAATCCTTAAAAAAAATTCCTGGATCCAGACGGTGTTGCGGATCACCCCCAAAATGAAATCAGTTCTTCTTTTTCCCACTTCCAACATATCCTGAAAATTTCATCAAAATCCGTCCATAAGTTTTTGAGTTATCTTGAACACAAACAGACAGACAGACGGATAAACGCCGACAAAAACACAACCTCCTTGGCGGAGGTAAAGATGGAAAAAAGGTTGAGTGTGAATTTTGTTTTCAGCTGTTTGCATTTCACTGCGTATCGACCAACATGGTTGATCATGTTAAGACTGTAAAGATGATGTCTGTTGTCTGCGGTCAGATGGTTCATTCATTCCACTCCTAAAACTTAATGTGCGTATGAACATACACTGAGAATATTTCAATATATGTGATTTGATAACAGCCTTATCGTGTTGTTTGAAATATTGATGCAGCATCCCCTGCAACACATCCACCTGCTGCAGGGTGTGGAGGCACCAGCTACACCCAGACCATCACTATGTAAAGTCTATGATCCAGACCACTTCTGTATACAGTCTATGATCCACACTACTTCTATGTACATCTACTCCGAGCTGGATGTGTGCCTCATCTGATCCAGTTGATCAGCTGATCGATATGCACAGCATAAGTACAGTTATCTGCAGTTATTTTGCATACAATTATACATAGTTATTGTGCTGTGGTGCTGTGTATTTATATAGTTACAATCATATTGGTATGGGCATGTGCATGTCTGTCGGCTCTGAGTCAGTTGTTATTTCAATAAAATATAATGAGGATAAAAAAAAATTATCATGCTGCTTGAAAGTTTCTTATGTTTGTTTTTACCAGCACCAGCCAGGGTGCATTGACTATACTGTCACTGTTCATGTTAATCTGGCGATGCCTGGCTGTTGTGTTTTTTCCCCCAACAACCAATCGATTGGTTGATGAGTGGGTGGGATTTTAGCTGACTAAGTTTTTCTTTGGTTGACTACAGCCCTACTGACATCATATAGCAGGGGTGTCAAAATAGAGCCCATGGGACCCACTGGATTAAGTTACAAAGTGTGAAAATTACATACAAGAGATTATCTTCAACTATCCATCAACTTTTATGTGTAAATTTTATATATTTACAAAGCAGGGGGATAACGTTCTACTTTAATGGCTGCCACTTTAATTTTGTATGGTGTGGTGAGTCAGTTCAGATGGTCAGAATTACTACACAGATGTGGAAATGTTTTACATTTATAATAAGTTTCTAGATCTTCACAAGTTGTTTTAATCATAAAGTGAAATACTGTATGTGTCAGGTCAAGATACCTGTGACTGAATGTTTTGTGCCTTTTAGCTCCACTGTGGTCTGTACATTGTAATGCTGTAATGCAGTGTAAATGATAAACTGTGGCATGATACTGTTGAAATTGCACTTATTTTTCTTAAGAAATGTCATTTTCATAATGTACTTGTTTTTCTTTGCACCAAAACAAAGGGAAACATTTGGATTTGTGGTTACTTACAGGTTATAATGCTGTTATTTTACTCAACCAGCCCACTTGAGATCATATTGGGATACATGCAGCCCCTGAACTAAAATTAGTTTGACACCCCTCTTATGTAAGGTCATTTAAAATGGCACTCTTCATGTAATCATCCATAATGGGGGAATTCTCACTCTCAGAGGTGGATATCTTAGTTCTATGAGCTCTTTATTTTCAAACATTCCCATAAATGATTAGTCTGTGCAACGATCCATCTCCCAGACTGTAGTTTGACCGCAGAGGTTTCTGTTCCTTTAACTGTTTGAGCCACTTTCTGTCTCAGCCAGGACACTCTTGTAAGAGAGATTTTAAATCTCTTCATTTCCTGATGATAAATAAAAAATATGTTTTGAGTGCTGATGGGAAGTTATCAAAGCTTGTAAAACATTAAATATTGATGGACAGGTGTCAGAAAATCCAGTATCACTTGGTCTATACTCACTGGAACACACTGTTTTGTAATACACAGGAACATGATGGAAGAACAAAGTGCAGACATAGAGGTGACGGTGAAAACCCTCGACTCCCAGAGCAGAACCTACAGCGTCCGTGCTCAGGTGAACACTCCCTCCCTGCTGCTGACCACACAGTGAAGCCTCATGTTCCCTCAGGGTTTCTGGTTCTGACTCCAGGTCTGTTCATCTTTTTGTAGCTGACGGTGAAAGAGTTCAAAGAGCACATTGCCCCCTCAGTTGGGATCCCTGTGGACAAACAGAGGCTGATCTACCAGGGCAGAGTGCTGCAGGATGACAGGACTCTGGCAGACTACAGTAAGTAATCACTTCCTGGATTTATCTCATTTCAAGGATGGTTTCAGATTAGTATTTGAACTGGTTCCTTTTTTTGTTTTTTTTAGTAGCAGTACTACTGTAAGAACTGATTCCCCCTTGTAGGACTGGGTGATATGGCAAAAAAAAAAAGATGATCACAATATATTTTTTTCATATCTTCCAATCTCGATTATCTCTAGTTTTTATATTGTTTTAAAGCATCTGCATTGAAAGCTAAAGAACCTGAAATTACATTTTATTAACATAGAAAGTAAATAAAGCAAATTAAATAAGATGAACATAGAAAACTCTAAAAAACAATTTTTACTCAACAGTACAACAAATGTATAAAAAAAAAAATAAAGTTACACAGTGAACTGGTTTACACTACTGAGTGTTTCTGCAGCTATGCAAGACCCAAAATAGACAAACTGCTCCCTCGGGAATAATGAAGACACCTTCAAATGTAAAGTTAATCATTTTCAAGTTATGCTTTCCATATAATCACTTGGGTGGTACCTACTTCTTCAAATGGGCCGACATAGCTTGCACATCGGCTTAATTTGCTCCACGTCACTTTGGAGATACCAAACCACCACCCCACAACCAACGTTCTTCTCTTCTTCTTCTCAACAACAGCTTCATCTTCGGAGGGTACCTCCAAATCATGGCTGACATCTATTTTGCTGCCCTCAGCTCCGTGTTTAGCGCCACGTTCGGTCATTGTTTACTTGTCCGGCAACTTATAAACACAAGTGGAGATGAAAAAGGTTGACTCTGATTGGCTATTACAGATTTCAGCCATGTTTGATCAAGTAAATAGGCTCACAGCTGATCACTGTAATCGACCTGAAATTTATCACAATCACTAATCACAACCATATAATGGCCCAGCCCTACCACCATGTGTCATTACAGGCAGAATTCAGGATTCACGTGTTTACTGACAAACAGAAATCTGACTTCTTTAAAGATTCACCATTACTGCCATAGAAAGCAACACCTATGTGTATTAGAACTGCATTGATTAGTTGATTCAAGTCTTAATCATTATTTTTCTGTACGTTTTCTCACAGACCGTTTATAGAAATGGACTAAGCACAGAAAAGGTGTAATACCCCTAACGGCCACTAGATGCTGTGGCTCCAATTGACCTCAGTTCAAAAAACCAACGAGTGATGTTACCGTAGCTTCTTCCATTCTATAAACAGTCTGTAGGTTTTCTGCATCGATCCTCTTCCTCATACTTTCAGCGACAGAAACCATTCAGATACCAAATGTTCAGCTCTTTGTTGATATGTGTGCTGACTATCTCCTCTCCTTTTTATAATGATCTACTTTAAAATGGAACTGAATGCGCGAACATTTTTATCATATTAATTTTTATCCTTTTTAAAATGTCTGTCATGTAAAATGCAGCTTTCATTTATGTATTCAGTGTGTGGATGTATTTATTTATCTTTAAGTTTGTTTTTTAATCTTCAACACTTTTTCAGCTTTTATATTCTTTAAAATCTTCAGCATTTATTTATCCATTTTTGTTTATTTTTAGGTATTTGTTCATTTTATGTTTTTCTCCAATTTTTTTCCTCTCTAAATCTTCAGCATATTTCAGTTTTTCTTGACAATGGTTTAACTTCTTTTTCCAGCTGTGATATTCACTTTTTATACATTTTAAAAGGATTACAGACAAAACAACTTTTGAATAATTAAGAAAATAATGAACCTTTGCTTAAATTTTGAAAACGTGTTGCGGCATGATTTGAGTACTCAAGCTGAAAGTTTGACCAGGGGCATTGCAAATTTTTGCCTCATAACAATGGGAGAGCTCCTCACCGTTAACAATGAATCAGATCGCCAGTGTTGCTGATTTTACCTGTTGTTGCTCTGCTTCCTGGTGCAGAGTTAAAGTTGTGTCATAAAGTTCTGGACGGACACAGGCAGCGGCAATAAGCTCGTCCTCCATTGCTGTTAGGTCACGTTGGAGAAACAGTGATACCACATGATGCAAATTTGTCTCTTAAGTTAAAACTTTTTCAACTATGCGCCTTGCGCATCTATTTTGCATCGCCTGGTGCAAATAGATGCAAATTTATATCCATTCATGTCTACAAATTCACGCCATGTTCAGTGTGAATGAACTGTGAGGCTGTCACTGGTTTCAGTTTGGGTTAGTGTTGTGTCTGTAGTGTGGAATCAGCACACACATTTGTGTACATGTGTGACCGTGGTTCTCCATCATTGTCTCAGATGTAGGTGGGAAGGTGATCCACCTGGTGGAGCGGGCGCCCCCTCCACCCTCCCAGCCCGGCTCGGGGTCGGGAGAAACATCAGCCGACAGTGGGCCTTCCTCGTCCTCCCAGGGAACGTCACAAGTGCCTCCACACGATCGCAACGCTAACAGCTACGTAATGCTCGGCACGTTCAACCTCCCCGTGAACATCATGGACCCCCAGCAGATACAGGTACGTGTGACCACCACCAGATCACTGAGAGGAAGAGCTGAATTTAACTAATGACATCAGAGTGACTTGTGGAAAAAATGTATTGACTGAATATTTCAGGATTGGAAATGAGGATTTTTGAGTTGAACTCGAATGGAGAGAGTTTTTTGGAGCCATCATCTAGTGGCCGCTGTTGTTATTACACTTTTTAAAACTTCTGCATTGGCCTCACTTTTCAGACCCGGTGGCTTGATCCCTCTTTTATGTGCAGTCTGTGCTCCGACCTGATGGCTGCATCAGTTTCATCATCACCATTTCTGTATACAGTCAATGTGTAAAGGTCATCCTCCTTTGAAACATCCAAAGATGATTCTAAGACGTGATGATTTAAAGGAAAGAATAACGAAGCAGTTCTCCTCCACAACATATGTGAGAAGTTCACCAGTTTCTTGGAGGCAGCATCTAGTGGCCGTTGGGAGTATTGCACTTTTTTGCTTTTCCACATTGGTTATATTTTTGAGCCCTAATATACAATCTCTGGTACAGCATCACATTTTCAGACAGTCTATCGGGGCAACATTTGTTGTTTTGTGAATAATTTGTCATGACTGGCTACAAGCCATGACAAAAGAAATGGAGGGTGCCACACAACCTCAACAAAGAATAACAAGTATTTATTGATAACCCAAATAAGTCAAATAATCAAAGAAGAAGGAGAAGAAGAGCCTGGAGTTTCTGCCAGAGTTGCTGTCTGTATCTCTGCCTGGTTGGAAGAACCATGTGGACTGGTTTTAAAAACCCTGGAAACAATGGACCCAGGTGTTCCCAGTCAGCCATCATATCAGCCACACCCACTGACCTGCAAAACAGAAACACAGACGACTTAGCCTCTTGCCCAAGCACCAAGTAGAGTGGGGTGTCACAAATTGTACTCATAAAATGTGTTGTATTATAACATATGTGTCATGGAAGAAGGTTCTCAGAGAGTTCTCGCTGCAGCTGGACTTTAATATTCACTGTCTGTCATCCTGAATGTTAATGAGCGTCACAAGGTTTGTTGTTGTTTCCACATTCATTAACTCTGTGTGTTGCTCTTCTGATTCAGATGTCAGTCCAGCAGATGGTGTCCGGCATGGGCGAGAACGCCAGGAATGCCAGAGTCACCACCAGCACAGGGGTGAGATACTCTCCCTGCTGATCAGCACCACATGACACTGAAGTCTTTATTGTCAATGTTTTTACTGGGTCATTCTGTGTCAAATCAACCAAGAATTTCGCTCGACCTCTCTTTTTAAAATGTTGGGCAATAATTGAGACAAGTATAACACCTAGAGAGCTGGGTCTGGTGTCATTTCGAAGCTTATATCAAGTCCTTTATACTCATCTAACAAACTTTACTCTGAGGTCATTGTGTTTGTTAGATTTACTGTTGCTGTCTGTTTTCTGTCTTTTTCTGTTCTGCCTGCAACAATCAATAAAGTTTTCTCTGATTCTGTGACAGAGCAACGGGTCAGTGAACGTGCACATCGACATGGACCAACCGATGCAGAGTGAGCCGAGGCTGAGGCTGGTGCTCGCTGAGAACCTGCTGAGGGACATCAACGACGTCATCCACAGGATGGAGGTGAGAGCCTGGCTCGCCAATCGCTCCGGCAGCGGCGCCACAGGAACGCCTCCCCCCTCATCATTAACCGGTCTGTCTGCTGTCTTTTTTCAGGGTCGGCCAAGCGACTCGTCCTCGCAAACCGAAACGACTTCTGCTGCCGCTCCTCCTCCTCCCTCATCTTCATCCACTACCTCTACTCCCTCCCCCTCTGCCCAGCCCATGGACACCTCCCCACCTCCAACTACTCCCCCACCTCCTCCCTCCTCTTCAGCGCAGTCTGAGGGACCAACACCACAACCCGGACCCAAGTGAGTCAAACAAAGGGAACCCTCAAACAGTGGGCGGGGCTTCTATTTACCTAAACTGCAGAAGGTAATGAGCAGAAGTTAATCCCCCTCCCCGGTTGATGAGTTTAATGAGTCCAGTTTTAGCATGAAGCCTCGTTTTGAAGTTCACTACATTACCCGTATACAGACTTAGCACTTTTACTAGCCATTTCAAAATAAAAGCCCACTACTAGCATTTCAGTGGACAGAAACCCCTCTTTTCCCAACTGGCTTTTATTGTGAAATATTTGCAGGCACACTATGTTCTTTTTATTCGCGGGTGTTTTCTTCCAGCCTGTCTTTAGGATCTGGATT
>OOFC01050505.1:0-12941 GCA_900323345.1 Pseudochromis fuscus | reverse complement strand
TATTTACATATAAAATAAACATAAACAGTCAAAGTCCAAAGTTGGGTTTGTTGTTATATGTTGTAGACACAGGGTCACGGTGCAATGAAATTTGAAGCACAAGAAGCAGAGACTGATTCACCATCGGAAAAACCAAGACTTCACAAAAACAATGAGAATAAATACTAATAATGACATTTTTAAAGAAGAATAAAATGAGTTAAAATAAAAAGAAATAAGTTAAAAGAAATAAAAATGTGTATTTGAGGACTAAAATATGGAAAACTATTGTATTTGTATCGGTATATAAATATAGCCTCATTTACATTGTGCTCAGGTAATAAACGTATACAGTGGATATAGAGAAATGATTTGTAACATAGCAGTTAGAACAAAATCAAACCAGATAAAAACATGTTGCACGTATTGAAATGCACAGAAGTACCTGTTACATGATTTACCATTACATAAAAAAATAAAAGTCATCTTATGAAGGGTTAAAAAAACACTTGAGGAAAAAGTTTGATGCTTTGCAAATAAATAAAAGTTCTGATATTAGCGGGTCAGCCTCAAGCAGCAGTTAAATAGTCAAATGTGGGCGAGTGTGTGCGTATTTATGAGTGTATGTGAGCACGAGCCAGAGGAGGGGGGGCTGGGGGTAAACTGGGGACCTAATGCAGGAGCAGCTATGTGGGAGAGGAGGGAAGGAGTGAGAGCAGCGGAGAGCGAGTGTTGAAAGGTTTGCTTGGGGAGGGTGAGGAAAAAAAAGGGGGGGAGTGAGAGGGGGGTTTGCTGCCAAGCACAGGCCAAGTGTTGATGGTAAAAGGACAACTATCTGGTCCCCGTGTCCAGCCTCTCTGCTTCTGCTCCAAACACACTGTGCTCTCACATGAACCCACAGACTCACCGTCCAGGCTCGTCTGTGTGTCCGTCGCTTATGGTTCTTTTGCCTGACAGATATTGCACATGTGAGTGTTTTTGTGTTGGTCTCCATGTAATGTGAATGTGGCTCTGTGCCACATGCTCCCACAGAGAGAGGACAGGGCCGGGGAGAGGGAGCAAGAGCGGAGAAAAAAATAAAGTGTGAGGGAGAGTAGCCTCCACAGCTTGCTGCTGAAAGGCAGCAGCAAATAATTTTAACCTGGCCTGGCCACTTCTGTTCACTGTACATGTGCTCACACATTCACACTCACATACATATACACATACACATACAGTGGCTTCCCTGCTGGCTGTCCAGATGAGGTTTGGTGGCCTTGGACAAGGATTGCCTTGTTACTTGATTCAATGGTGTGTTTTAGCTCCAAAATATGCTTGGTGAGAGGTGAGAGGGGGAGGGGTGGTTGGCCTGGGCAGGGGGCAGCGTGGACGAGCAGACTGTAGATCTGTCCATACGTCTGTCTGTACGTCCGTCTACTACAGTAAACACTCCTCTAACAGACTGTCAGCAAAGGAGAGTTATAAACAGGTCTGCAATGAATGTTTTTTTGTTAGCGCTTCACTTTTATGACTTTTGCCAGTTGAAAAAAATCAAAAGTGTTTTCCTCATTTCATAATCCGGGATCTCTGCTCCTTCACCCTGTGGACACACAGCCGAGGCAGTTTTGAAAACTGTTGAATCTTTTAGGGGATAAGAGGCAACAAAAAGTGTATTTATGCAGGAATGGTTGGCATTTACTCCTCTATGTGTTTCTTTCACAGCTGTGGCTGTGGTTTACAGACACAGTCAACACATACCAACATACCTGAGCAGCACTATGACATTCAGGATGAAGATATTGTTGGTTTTATTGTATCTTTTTATATTCAGCAGTAAATCGAGTCAATGTGCCTGCTAACAAGCAACATTAGCCTGATACTGGTGTCTGCCATTATCACACAGAAACTATTAAAAACACATTTTAAAGCCACTGCATTGCCGTTGGTTACACTTTTCTTCATTATAATGAACAGGGACAATACACTACAGCTGATATGGTACTGCTGCTTCATGTTCAACAAGCAAAATGTGGTGTTTATGTTGTTTTTCCAGAATAAACTACACTGTTTTTTTTTTTTTCAATTATTAGAAATATACCGTATTTACCTATCAGCCACTACTTTTTTCCGACACTTTGAACCCTGTGGCTTAAACACCGGTGTTTCTCATGTATCGGCGGCACGAAGCTCGTTAGCTTTTTACAAGCTAGCAAGCTCTATGCCGCCGATACATTTAGCCTCGTCACATCAGACCCGGTCAGAGTGGACCACATGAAACAGTTCGAATAAATTAAATAGCGACTTATAGACAGGTGCACTCAATACTCTGGAAAAGACGGTATATACAATCTTTAGTACATGCCATACATGCAGTGTATTGTAGACCTTGTCACACCATGGTTTCAGACCTATTAGCAAAATAAGTTCAATGTTTGTTTTTGGTCTTTCAGCTGTATTTTTTTAGTGTTTCCCATAGGCTGGCCTGATGATAATTTCATGAATTTCTTTCAGTGTATTTGCAAGATTATTTCTGTTTTTTAATACGCAAAATTCTTAATAAACTCATATATAAATAAGAATAATTGCATTGACTGTATTCTAGAAAGAATGTGTTTAACAATCATTATCTTTATACTTGTGTAAATATCCTTAAACAAACATCCAGCCAAATGTTAAACAAGACCTCATGTAGAAATAAAGCTATAATAAAATGATGTCACCTCACTGCTGACCTTTACTGTAATGTTAGCCGTTTGCTTGTTTGGACCAGTGGATAACTGCAGAGGATCCTGTCACATTACTTCAAATTAGCTGCCTCAAATGATGCTGTGTCCTAAAAAAGCCCCGATGTTTCAGTAGGTGGTTGCAGTGTGTGTTTGTGTGTGTCTGACTGAGCATGCGCACATGCAGCGGGGTCGGGGAGGAGGGGCTGACTGTCTGAGAGGAAGAGATCTTTCATGTGAGAGTAAAAATATTTTTGGTTCATTATAAATCTGTGGCCTCAGTCTGGATAATTAATGGGAAACACGGGATCTGTTGATAATAATAAAAAGATAAAACAATGCCAGCCTTGTCCTTTTAAAACTAGTTGATCTTGGGGGAGAGGGCTTTACTTATTCAGTAATCTTGCACAGTGACACGATTTTCTTTACGTATCCTCATTTAAATGTAGAACCAATTAAAAATTTTACCCTTGGTCTGTATTATCTTTTACTTTGTGATGACAGCCTCCGTTCCTCCACTGAGATAAGTGAAATTATTTATTCACAACTTTAGTGCTTCAGCCTCATTTTGGAAAGTTTAAGCAGCATTATTTAAACCACTGTTTCTGTAAACTTTAGTCAGCTACTAAGCTACTCCCATATGACTGTAAAGACTTTGCAGATCCAGCTGTTGACATTTCTGATATTTCCAATTAGAAATATTTATTCCTGAAACATTGTCACCAAGTCAGAACTAAGAAGAGAGTTAAAAAAAAGAGAATTAAACCCTCACTGTGCTGTGTCAGAAGTTTTTGCACAACTCATAACAAAGTTTATTTGCACATGCAGCTTTAAATGTCCTAAAAAAATGTAACAAGTACATTTGACCCTTTCTTTAGTGTGTCCTGCTTGATTACGTGCACATAACAAGCACACTGCACAGAGACACACACACACACAGCATCATACAAATCCCAGCATTTTGAATCCCCCCGATGTGCTGCGTCCTCGTAAAGCAAAACCTTGATTCAAAATCAGCTGAGGTGTCATCATTGGTTAGATCAGTAACCCAGTCAAGCGCAATCTCTCTGTCTCTACACACACATACACACACACACACACACAGCACGTGCTGTTGTTGGCTGCCAGCCTCACATGTATATGTTTGTCTCAGATGCTTCAACACAGTCAGCAGCTTAGTTTTCCTCAGTCTCTTCCTGAAATCACAGCTTCCAAGAAAAACCCCTCACTCACTCCCTTGTCTTCTACCTGCTCCCAGTATCCTGTCCTATCTGTGCAGAAGACACAATACAATACAAATCACTGCTGTAATCACTGTATTTTTGCATGGCGTCCACTCCATGCATGCATCGTTGAGCACATGCTCAAACACAGGTGAGTGTGTGTGAGTGTGTATGTGTGTCCTTCTCAGTGGTTTATGCTCGGTCAACAGTCTGCCGACAGCGTGTTTGTCTTGGACGCCTCCAGCCTGCCTGTAGATTACCCAATCAGATAATCAAGGGTATAATTGCATCACATGCATCTGGGAGTGTTTTTCCCTTCCATTATCCCTCATAATGCACACATACATGTTGCACACACACGCACAGACGCATGCTGCAGACACACACTGATGACGTACGTACGGCCGCTAATTGCCAGAGGTTGTCTGTGCTGAGAGACAATGAGTCCTCTTGTGGTTTCATCTGGACATAAAAATGCAAAACTGTCTTTACACACACTGTCCGGTTTTAACAGGTGAGCATCATTGAGAGGGGCGTGACCTGCTCCTTTGAAACTTGGTGTGAAGTTAATATGACAGCGTGGAAGTGTATAGTGAAATGATGGATTAAACATTATAATGATGCTTTGCTTGTGTTTAAAATAACTCACAGGGGACAGTTTGGTTTTAAATGGTTCCTATTTTTCCACAGGATGATTCAATGGACCCTGTGTTATGTTTTCACTCTGTTTTTTTATAGGCTTGGGAAATTTCAAAATTTGGCCCCATGCAGGACTTATATGTCCTGCCTCCTGCTGGTTTTATTACATGTATCCTCAATTGTCAATATTACCCCAGTTAACTGTAATGTACTTCACTTATTAGTGGATTAGTTAAATAAAAGTTACATAACTCAGTTTCATGACTTCTCACGTCAAATAGGGAATAAAGTGCCAGATGTTCAAGTTAATCATTTTGATCCAAATGAAAAAAATAGAGAGTGCACTACACTACGTCAACACAGGATTGTTGATATGTTGGCAGGTTTTTTAATACAGGAACTAACACTCTGGATGTAGGGTTTTTGGTGCCGTTGCACAGACACAACAGTACATTCAAAATTCTCACTCAAATTTTATAACCCTACAAAAATGAATGTCTTCATTTTTAAAGTTTGATAGGATGAGATCAAGTTCTACCTGAATCTAGGTTTTTATTATTACACCTCAAAGGTTGTGGGACAGACTGGTACAACACCCAATATGTATTTTATCATAGGATGCAGCAGTTTTTTTTTTCTAAAGCACTGCATCTGAATTATGGTGCAAAATGAAGCAACTTTAAGGTCTCTCAGAAGTTGCTATGGTCTAAACTGAGATCAAGCTTATGTCTTGTCTGTGCATTTTAAAGGGGACTTGCAAATTAAAACTCTGTCGAACATTGAATTAAATTTTGCACAGCCAAAATTTGTGAATGAATATCATTTTCCCACAACATGTACACACCTAAAAACATTTAGGTATTTCTGAGCAATTTATTTATTGCCACATCAAGATGTCACAATACCTCTGTTGGAGGTATGGATACTTTGAATCCACTTAAAGCAACTCAAGATATATTTAATTAATATTTTTAAGCATGGTTTGCTATATAAAACATAATAGCCAATCAGATTGATCTGTACATCTTTACTCGGTTGTTAAGAAATTTGTATTTGCTCACTGATAAAAAAACCCCACAAACCTCAGTTTACTTCACCGTGTACTTTACTTATGAAGTAATGCTTGATTATGAACTTGCTTGAAGCTTTGAAGGACGTTCAAATGGTGCATTAAAGACAGACTATGGTGCAGTGTTTCATAGTCTCAGGGGAAAGATGTGGAGAAGGCATGAAAATGACTGGACTGCAGCATGAATTTGGCTAATATTTTCCCTTTGGGTGTCTCGCCTGAGGCCCTGGGCATCTGTAGCCAAAAAATCTCTTTTTTCTCTCTTTGTATCACTCCTTCCCTCAGCCTTTCTCTGCCCCCTCTCATCTCTCTCTTTTGCTTTCTGTCGCTTTTTTGTCAGCCTGTCCTTGTCTGTTTTCTCTCCCACTCACCCGATTTCCTCTCTGTCCAACTTTCACAGGACAAATGCCAAAGGCAGTATTATTGTGTCCTCAGCTGCCATCACTCACAGTGTTATGTAACACACTGCTGATGTGTGTCTGTGCGTGTATGTGTGTGTGTGTGTGTGTGTGTGTGAGTGTGTGTCTGCTTGTGTCTTTGGCTGGCTTTGGTCCTGATATGCCTTCTCTGAATTCACAATCATCCCAGCATAACCAAACTGAGGTCAGGCCCGTTTCAGCCCTGCAGATGTGTGGTCTGATTCAGCTTTCACCGCTTAGTCTATGGCTTCATTCCAAATGTATTTTTCTCAAATAACAACTGGTAGTCAATTATAAGCTGGAGCTCTGACAATGGGCCATGGTTGGTGTAAACAAATAAAGGCCGACCCACAAATTCAGACCGGGATGAATAACTCAAACATATAGTATTGCTTCAAACATCTCACAATAGAGCAATAAAGCATTTCTGTCCATTGAAATGCTGCAATAGAGCGAGTGTTATTTTGTATTTGCAGATAATAAAGTAACTGTAGTGCTTTGCCCCTGATCCCGTAAAATCTCACAATGAGGCATTGCACTAAAATATAACTCTGCTTATCAAAACAATGCAAATTGGAAATTGAGGCTGGCCTTAAAACAAAGCCTGTAACCTTTTACAGTTGAGGTGTATGAAAGCCCAGGGCCACTGTTTGAAGAACTACAGTATATAGAATTAGCTGCAGCTGCAGTGTAGTAACCAGTGGTGTTGCAGACTGTTTGATAACAACTACCTATAGTTGGGCTCACCTGGTTCTGGATCCGAGAAACCTCACCATATCCTGAGCTAGCTGTAGAATCAGCTATTCACCCTCGCAAGGCAGTTGGAGTTGCCAAGGGAGCCTGTCCAGTTATGTGGACTTGTGAACACATACAAACATGTCACTGGGGAACACTTGTGGTGGGTACTGTGGGTGTATGAGGTATCAGGGCCACTGGTGCAAGCTAACCGATCCTTGTATAACTGGAGGGAGTGTTTCTATCTTCTCAGCTGGAAGGTTTGGGACTTCAGGACTGCATCTTCCTTCTTTGCAGATGATGAGATGTTTTTATCAGATGTGTAGCATACACTGTGGTGGTTTAAAATGCGAGGTGGCTGGAAGGATTGTTAGCACCGCTAAGGCTGAGGACATGGTTGCTCACTGGAAAACTGTGAAATGCTTTCTCCAAGTTCAGAGGTAGTTGGTGCCTCAATTGAAGGACTTTTAGGTGAAAAATCTAAACACTGGTAGTTGTGCTCACCTTTATTGAATGTAAGGAGCTGTGATATCCAGAAGGAGCTTGCAGTAGAGGCACAGCCCCATGATCTAAACTGGTCTAGGATCACCCCTAGGAAGAAATGGAGAATATTGCTGGTGAAAGGAGGAGTCTGGGCACCTTGTATCTTCTGCTGCCGTTGCCTTGGGATGAGGAATAATGAGTAAAGATCGAAAGAATCATTGTTCAAGTCTTTATTTGGCAAAAGTCCAAATCATTTATAGGAGCCTGATTGGTATCTCATCATGCTCTCCTTGCTGCAAAGAGGTGGACAAGAAAAAAAATAGAGTTTTGATGTACATCTAGTATTCCCTCTGTGTTTATGTTGCATTCAGCTGCATCACAACATCACTTGCCATTGAAAATCACTGCTGAGTTAAATCTCAAAATAGGCAGATTGTAAACCATTTCTGTATTTTTTTTTTAATATTTTGTGTATGAATGACTTGTCTTTTAGATTATGTTGAACAAGTATGGAGTACAGAATTTGTTTGAGGTCATGTTTTTAATATTTAGAAACAATCGGATCCAGTGTGAATATGGCACCCTGTTTTTTTCGGGGAGCTGTGGTGAAGTGAGCGCTTGGTTCTGTAGAGCTGACGAAGAGGTTAGCCTCGGGCTGTGGTGTGTATACAGGATGATACATGCTCTACACACACACTTTCTCTTCATCTCTATCTCCCTGCCACAGTCGCTGAAGCACAAACACATACATGTATCTGAGGCTGTTGGTTCTTTTATGCTTGATGCAGCTTGTCCTAAACTTGATGTGTCCCCCTTTCTTCATTCAGCTTTTTCTCTCCAACGTGTCTCTGTCGCTTTGTCTTCTTCATCCTCTTCCCACTTTTTTTCTTCTTTACTGCTCTCTCTCCAATCTCATTCAACAAGCAATTCAATGAGTAAGTCCTTATTGGATGAAACTGCTCTGGTGTGAAACACACTAAGTGTCTTTGGTTTAGCCTGAAGACAGAAGTACCCAGAAGAGCTGCTTTCTTTCTATGGATTTGTTCTCCTCTAAAATTTAGCTGTATGTTATGTGTTCTGTACAGGTCCAAAGTTATGAACTGATGAAGGGATAATCACATCATCTCTGTGTTATTAGGTGGATACTTTGTGTTTACAGGCTTTTTCTAAGGGGTCTGGGTTAATATCTCCCAGGAGATGTTGCTCAAATAAACAGACATGAAATGATGGTTTCCTGTGGGCTTTGCAAATGGCAGTATGCCAAGAATCCAAAAATAAAAGGGCTTTTGTTGCAAAGATTATTTATTTGCTGCTTATATATGAATCATTTTAAAAATTCACACCTCTCCGGTGTTTTTTCCCCACTGATGTTCTGACAGCTTTGTTTGCATCTGTTTAAATCTCTGTCTTTACCATTGGCATTAGTTCAGTTTGGTGACATTATATTTCCACCCAACCTCACTAGACTGACTGGTGTGTTTGTGTTGGGGCTTTAATTAAACAGTTCATCAGATAATTATTAATTTATTTATTTGATAGGGACAATGCAGACAAACATAGTTACAATCTTGCAGCTGATGTGATGCATATAGAGTTTATAGCTACTGCTAATTTTCAACTCCAGTCCCCTGTTGGGCTCTTCCACAGCATTGTCGTACAATAAAAAAGCATACAAAGTAATTATATTATATTAGTTGTTTATGTTGTTTATATGTTGCAGATGGCCATTATGCAAAATAGTAGCCAATATGGTTTTACATTAAACCTTTACCACCTGAGCCTGCAAATTTCCACCTAGACCTTTTTTGCTTATTTTGATTTCAAATTCAAATGTAACATGCAAAATCTAACATTCACGTGCAATTGCAGTGTTTTTATTCACTAAAAGTCTAACATCAAATTCCGTTTTTGTGTTTTTCTGCTATTTTTGCTTCATCGTCACTGTTAATCTTCTACTTTGCCGGCTTCTGGGAGCAGCGCTAGTGAAATTACCATAATGACACCATATTCACAGTAAAGTGCAACATCTCAGCTGTCAGGAACCATTGGAATTTTTCCGATTGCGCAAAACGTGACGTAATTACGGTAATTCAACGACGCATGTACAGACATAGCGCCAGTGCTTTGCTCATAGGTAAACAGTTAAAGTCAAAACAACTGCACAAATAAGGTGTGTGTGTGTATATGTGTGTGTGTGTTTAAAAGAAGAATGACACAAAGTTTGGCCTGAGCAAAAATGGCTCTTATTAGTTATCCTCCTTTAAAAGTATCAAGAAAGAGCAAAACTTGAAGAAGTACAGGCACAAAATGCGCTGTAAGTCATTATGCATGCAGCTTCAAATGGAAGACCAGTGTCTGGACACTCACGATGCTCCCATGGGACACAGCCTGAAATGCTAACGCCCGGCAATGTCAGTGTCAGTCAGCAAGAGCAGAAATTTGACAGAGAGAAGTAGGTTGTGGGAGCTGTGACGCACTTGCCTCTCACAGTAATAGGAGCAGAGAATGACAAGCTGGCGTCCGTAGCCTAACATGGGTACAACAACACGAGGGAAAAGCACTTCACTTAGCCACGGAGCCTCGGAGGGAGGAAGGCAGGGATGAGGAGAATGAAATGGTGTGTGTGTTTGGGATGAGTATTTTTGCATGCATGAGGGCGTATTTGCGTGTGATGCAGCTTCCTCAGTGAAGTAAAAATGACAATTAGACGGGACAAGAATATAAATGCGCAGTAGAATGGCATGAATTAAAATGACTATGTTTTGTTGTTGTTATTGCTAATATTATGACAGTATTTCATAAAACAGCTGATTTTTTGTAATTAATGTGATTTTACTGATTCAAAATTCAAACGTGAAAAACAAGATATTTCAGTAACAATACCAAATTGCTCAAATATAGTTTTGCACAGGGCTTTGCAACATTGACAATTGATAAACTACAGTTTAGGTGGAGAAGTTAAATTGATGGTGGGACAGTCTGTCGGGGGATCTGAGAGGAAGTGGAAATACTGAGACTTTTAAACATAACCCATTTCAGTCTGGCTTTTTTCTAGGTTCATATTAGTGTTCTGTTTTACTTTACTTTTATTTTTATTTCTTCATCTTTTATTACTCACTTTTACTGCTATATTTAATACTTTTATTTATCTTTGGCTCTTCAGCTTTGGCTGTGAAGCCCTTTGAATTACATTGGATTTGTATGAAAGGTGCTGTATAAATGAAGTTTGATTGATTGATATTGTGAAGATGTTTTTATGTTATCATGCATAAACCCTTTTAGATACTGGTTTAACCTTAATGACTCCTATTGTGGTCTACATGTAGCCACGTTTACATAGTGAAGGCAGTTATGTGGAAAAAGTGTTTTTTACCATATTCATCTAATAACACATCTTTGTCTTGCTTGTTCTCTTATTTACTTCACATTTGAATTATATTGTCATCATAGGAAAGTGGAATAATTTAGTTTGTTTTGTTGAAAATATGTGGGCATCCCTCTGTACTTCTGTGTACCTCCACCTTCACCTGGGCTGGGAATGCATAACTTTTAATGAAACAACATAAGTTGTTAACTCAATTAATAATGCAATAATTAATCCACAGCTGAGTAGTGATTAGAGAATAGGAGAAAAAAGAGCATCATAGGAAAAATCTTGGGGTTAATTTTATTGTAGCAGTCACAGAGACACACAGGAATCCCATAGTAACTTTAAAACACTGTTACTCATCATCTGCAGCTTCTAGTTTTGCCTTTTGAAAAACATTACATACACTGAAAGAGACAGCTCACACTTCATTCACAAGTCATTTTTAATGCCCATGCGGTTTCATTAACTTCCAGTGCTGTGTTTTGAAGCATGTTGTGTGATTACTCAGGGCTCAGTTATATTAGGTGTGAAAGCTATCACTGGTTACAAGGTGTCCCGCTGATCACATGCAACTGTGAAACCACACGCAGCAGTTCATGCATCAAACATGAAAAGGGGAATGCAAATATGAGATGTACAAATCTAAACTCGCTGACAGATGCATGCATGCGTTTACTTAACAGTACATGCAAAGGCTTAGTCATGCAACTCCACTGTGGAGCACACAAACACACACACACACTTGCCCGAGGCGAGTCAGCCACTGCTATCAGCACAATCCATGCACGAGGGAAGAAAGGGATGAGTTATGAATGAAGTGATTAATATAAGTGATGTATATATTTTTCATTCTAGTCTTGGTATTGTTTCTATATAATATCTGTCAACATTAACATTATTCCCCTGGTCTCTCTAACCTACTTTTACTTATTTTACGAATACAAATCATCTCACTGTGACTTCTGGGAACACAGTGAATGTAAGTGATGCTCATTATCTCAACCAAGGAGCTTAAGTTTTTGCCTGCCTTCATTTTTCTGTTTGTATAATTAAATTAAAAGTTGTGCAAAGTCAGAGGATGGGATCCTGTCTGAAAAACAAACAAACCAAAATGCAAGAAATCCTAGAAAAACCCTGTCTCTTATATTGGGCAAATGATTTAAAAATTCAAAACATCTTAATAGATTTTTCTGAAAATTTGCTCAAACATGCAGGATAATGATGTCTACAATCTTAGACAAGTTGGTGGAGATCAGACATGGATTATTCCTCAGTGGAAGTTTGTGCTCTCAAAGTGCTTTCTAGTGAATGATGATGTGATGAAGATTAAAAATTAAACCTGAAATTCATCTTGCAGTCTTTACTGCTCATGTTATGTTGCCATGAATGTAACTATGTATAGGTGATAAGTATATGTTGAGAGGTTAGGTTGGCAACATAGGGTTGCAAAGGGGCGGAAAATTTCCAGTAAATGTCCAGAAACTTTCCTGAAACTTTCCATAGGAACTTAAGCTGGGGAATTTGGGAAATATTCCAAATTGGAAGCTTTCTATGGGAACTATAGGAATTCATGGGAATTGTTGGGAATTTATGGAAATTATGATGGAAATTTATGGAATTAACTGGAAATTGTAGGTAATTTAAACAAACTGTATCATATACAAATAACAAAAAAAAATTGTAAAAACACTCCATGCAATGGCATGAACAGAAATATAACTGGTCTAAACAACTGGGATTGTCTTCAAATTATTTTACGATTGATGTATAAATTCTTGTATGTTTACAGAAAACCATCTTGCAGGAGTCAGAAGAAACAGCATCACATTTGAGGGAGCTATAATAAGCTAGCCTCTTAAATGGTCAATGGAATGAAAACTAGCTTACATTTAGCGCCTAACTTAGCAGCTAGCTAGCTACTGTATGAACACATTTTAATTTAATTTTTGCAAGTTAAACAGTAATACCATTATAGATCAAATATATTTATCCCCTAATATTGTAAAAACTTACTTGACTTTATATAATCCACAGGCTCAACTGTGTGGCTTCAATACTTTTGTGCTTTGGCCTCAAAAGTGTGGCCTATAGGGTTTAAACATCATCTGTGCATGTGACAGAGGAGTGCACAGTGCATGCAGGGGGCGTGGCCTCAAATGATTGAGGTGTGTACTTGCATTAAATCTGGTTGTTATCTGGTTGCCAAGATTATGCTACAATATATTTTGCCCAACTATATTTAAGTTCCCTGTTGAGGGCCAACTTTAATTTTATACATTTCTGTTAATTCCTATAAATTTCCATTAATTCCCATAATTTCTC
>OOFC01050503.1:10815-21639 GCA_900323345.1 Pseudochromis fuscus | reverse complement strand
GCGGCACGGAGCTTGCTAGCTTGTAAAAGGCCAACGAGCTTCGTGCCGCCGATACATGGGAAACACCGGTGGTTAAGTTCAAAGCGTCGGAAAAAAGTAGCGGCTTATAGTCTGGAAAATACGGTAATTGTTTGCACTATTTCTCCAATAAAATTTGAATATGTTTGTAAACACTTATGTAAAACTCTGTAAACATTAGTACAACACTGGTTGAAGTAAAATTTCCACAGCTAAGGTCCAAAGGGAACGTGAACATGGGTTTGAAGGTACTGCTGTCTCTTCTGTACATCAGCATCACGTCTCGCATGGTAGAGTCTCTGTTTTTCAGCTGGACTCAATGGTGGTCCATGCTGTACCAAAGAAAGAAAAACATGATCTAACTTCATGTAAATGCCCCTTTTTGATTTTAATTTCATCTGTACAATTCAGTAACTCCTTAAAATAGTTTAGATTATGCAGATTTTTTATTGAACGATAAATAATAGTTTGCTAATTCTTAGTAAACTGGAGGAGATGCAACCCTGTTACTCTAATCACAGTAGCAGGGTTGCAAATTCACTAGTGTTTGCTTTTTCTTAGGACTCGAGCTAGCTGTTTAGTTAGCTGCTACTGTGGACCAAGAGGACAAACTTGCTTACATAAATTAGCAAATAACATCGTGCAGGACGGTGAGGTTTAACAGGCAGATTGGAGTGGGAAACCTCAAATATAACAGGCACATGATTGGAGAAATTAAGGCCACGAATTTCAAAATTACATACAGAAATTCCACAGGATAAAACAATGTCCAGTGTGTGCTCACATTTGTGGGTGGGGCCTTTCACTGACTGAGTAAGATTAAAAGAGTCAATAAGGTCTAAGAAGTCCCCAGCCAGTGGTGTGGATGAGTAGCAGACGTGAATATCAAAATCCCCCAAAATTAAGACACTGTTGTATCTGGGCATAATTCCCACGAGGAATTCAGAGAAATCCTGAAGAAAGTCTTTGTTAAATTTCGGAGGTCGATAAACCAGCGCAGATACTACCCGAGTTGAAAGATCCAGCTGAAATAGCTGAAGTTCAAAGCTGGAGAAGACATCGATTGGCAAATGTTGGCAGTTGTAACTCCAACTGGCAAAGTTAACTGGCAAAGTAACCAGTCAATACTTGTCCGTCTTTGTTCTGGTTTTTCCAGATTGCAAATGGCTGCACCTCTGTTACCCCGAACCACCCAAAAGCTCCTCCTCCCTGCACGCAAAGTTTTGATCTAAACTATAATTTACAAGAACTCAGCTGATACAGTGAAGACACTTCCTCTGTCAAACACTGTGTCCCCTCAGACTGATGATATGTCCACGGTTGGACAAGTGATGAATACAGTGAAGCAGGCAGGTCAGTCACTCTGCAGCTGGACGAAAACACAGACACACAGTTCAATATAACCAACTCAGGAAAGTTTTTTTTTTTATTTATTTCTTTAATATAAAAGCGAAAAACAATAATTTCAAAGATGGGAAAAGAAGATGATCAACACACATATAGTTCATATCAGACAAATGTAAAATGTCTTTGTATTTATTAAAGTGAGACATTAAAATAAGTTTCATTTAATAATTAGTTGTGTTCATATGACTGCTTCTGGAGAGTCATCACATATGAATGAGGTGGTACTCATGGTATGATGAGGAGGCTCAGGGGGTCCACAAGACAAAAACGGTTGGGAACCACTGGTCTAGAGAGTCCCTGGAGCAAAACCCTGCGCAGGGATGCTGGTCCAGAACAATTGCTCGGCAACGCCATAGCAACCCTGATCTATGTTACTGAACAGGCAGCAAGCAGGAAGGAGCATGTGAGAAGAGGAATGCTAGAGACACAAAGGTTCAAGTACGAAGTACTGTAACGAAGTACATTTTTTTTGTATCTATACTTTACTGAGTATTTATTTTTCTGAGTACTTTTTACTTGTATCCGCTACATTTTAATGCAAGTATCTGTACTTTTTACCCGGTACATGTTCATTTTATTGTTTAAAAGTGACACAGATCAGGTCCTAACAGGTTAATAACCTTCAAATGAGCCATTATATGATGTGAGGTTAAGAGGTTACAGTCCACTTTACACAGAAACGACTGGTAAAAAAAATACTTTGTACTTTTACTCTAAAAGTACATTTCATAGCCTGTACTTTTTACTTTTTACATGAGTAATTATTTCAATGAGTACTTTTACTTTTACCAAAGTCATTTTTTTTCACAAGTACTTGTACTTTTACTGAGTACAGAATGTAAGTACTTTTCCCATCTCTGCGCTTGTTGCTCTGTTAGATGCTGTGTGTACACTGTGTTGTGCACCTCCAAAGTTAGCCTGACCCACAGACCCATAAGCATAAAGTTCAGTGAATTTAACATTTACAGAGTCTCCACCCATTAATCCAAATCTAATCAATGAATTGTTACCTACCAAAAAAATTCAGTTTTCCAAATGCAAATGGTCAAAACCTCCTGGAAAAACTTTTGTCACCTGTAATAAGAAGTTTTAAAGCATATTATGGACATCAAGTACCATCAACACACTGGCTTCGTCATGGTGTAGGATTTACTTCTTTGGCTGAGGTTGTATTTTTCCATTAACCATCAACCAGTCACACATCATGCTTGTTTTCACACCATATGACACTAAAAACATGATTTCAGTGAAGGCGTTGTTTATTGGAAACACAGTAAAATCATAGAAAAACTTGGAGTATACCTCACTGCAATGCCACTGCAGTAATGAAGTGAATTTAGTGACAGTTCAATATCACTGTAATGGTTTGACTTGTTTGCAAAAGCTCTTCTTGTTTGGCTGAGTTTTATGTCCTTGCTGATACCTAAGCAGTACATCTGTACTACACAAAATTATTTAACAATCCTCAAGGTCCTGAACAAGACTCCACAAAACCATACGCATCGAGAAATGTGTATGCCGGGTATTTCTTTGGATCCTGACACTGAGTACAAGTCAGGATACCCCAGCACATTGCTAAAGATTAGCTTAGAACAAGACAACATGTTCCTCTGGTGGCAAACCATTAATACAGTTAATGTTTTGCTGTTGGAGAAGGATGATCAGTCCTACGTAGATCTGATCCTGCTCACTCTGAACTGTCACTGTCTGTCCACAAAACACATTGGTCACGTTCATTCTTCCTTATTCAATAACTTTGGTGTCATTTCAGACCGAACCACTTCCACCTGCAGATACAATTAGTCCCTTTCAGGATTTACACCCCTGGTTCGCCGCTCACCTTTTGGGCTTCCTACCATTGCAGTCCAGGGTTTTCCTGCTGGACTGGAATACAAACTCCCTCGTTTGTATTCTGCCTGTTTTTTGTTCCAGCTCCCTCTTCTTTCTCTGCCTGGTTCAAGTGACAATGTAAGAAAAGCCTTTTAGATTCCCTGAAACATTTTTGCTTTTCCCTGTTTGAATAGATGACTTGAGGAGGACGGCACCGGGGGAAAATGTATTTAAAACGTCTTTAACATACAATGATGTTTTGTTTGTTCAAGTTAAAAGGTGACTGAGGGCCACCCAGACATCTTCCACCTGTGTTGCTGGAAAAAGTTGATGATGATTCAATATTTCTTGGGTCCTGGACCTGTTGTAGACCTCTGGTTAGTTTGACTTGTCTGCATCCAGAATTGGTGGACATGTAGTTAAATTCATGGGTCACACAACCACAGAGCAGAATATTTTGACTTCCTGGTTAACAGCCTCCTGTGGTGTCTGACCTCTGATCTAATCAACCCTTTTGTTGTCAGTTGCTTATCAGAACATTTAAATCCAGTGCCTTTTCCCCAGATCTTTAACCTCAAAGCAAACTATACCCCACCCTCTGACCACTACACTGCTGATCCCTGTTTACACACTGCCCCCTCCCCACCTTGTGAGCTGTGTCCTTACCTTTTGATACTGCTTCATACTTGTGTTGTCAGACCCACTCTGTGTGTGTGTGTGTGTAAAGGACTTTGAGTGGATTTCTTCAACAGCTTGTGGTTGTTTTATGAAGACCAGGTGACTTTAATGGTGGATGATACCCTGGTTATGTTGAACTTGCCTTGTAGAACAGGCCCCTGGATTAAGGCCAAGGCCTTAGGGTTTACAAGGGTTTACTCTTGTCCTTATGACCACACAGATGTTAGTGCTTAAACCTTGTGCACGACCCCCGGTGAAGTCCAAAAAGATAAATTTTGAAGTATTTAACAAGTTAATGTTTATCTGTGTCTGCATGAGGGAGATGATAACAAGAGCCCCAATGCTTGTGGCAATCGTGCATCTGAACAACACTGCCCTCCTGTGAACGTACACAAAATAAAGACAAAATTATTATTATTATTATTATTATTATTATTATATCAGATCATTTACTAGCTCAGCAGTGGTAAAAGAGGAAAGCAATTTAACTGATTTCAAACTCATGTTAAAATCAGAAAAAAAAATCTGATCTGTGTCAGAATGAACAATCAGTTAATCTATCATCAGTAGACCTGCTCAGTTTGCATGTGAACGCCTCCTCCAACGTGACTTAATGAGCCTAACGTTAGCATCAGTGGCTGGGTTGATTGTTTTGCACTGAGGGGATATTTTAAGGTGAATTCCCAAACAACCCGACTCCGACAAGACCAGACCCGAGCACAACGGGGGCCATTACCGGCCTCACACCGTCCACAGGCTGAGCCTCGATCAGAAGGACTCAGATAAACAGGCAGGCAGTCAGAGGCATAATGCAGGTCAAAAAACAAAACGATCATCATACACAAAACAGACTGTGACTATGAATAGAGCTGGTAACGTGACTGGAAAGTGCAACGTATTGGTGACGAGACAGTGAGACACACGTGGTAAAATACACCGGGTGTGATTAGACACAGGTGAGAAGAACAATCACGGAGCAGGTGAGGCGAGACGAATCAGGAGCAGGTGCGACAAGACTGACAGGAAGTAAATCTTAAACAGAAACACACAAGGAACAAGACTACAAAATAAAACCGGAAACTACACGACACAGAAACTTAATATAGAAAACTCAATCTAAATTAGTTCCTTTCCAGTTTGTTCAGGAGTGTTTGGGCACATTTAATTTTTGTTGAGGTAACTTGTTAAAGACCAGACTTCCCGTGCTACATTTTACATATTTGAACAGATAACTCTTTAAACTTTGTTTTAGAGCTGGTAGAATCTCTTGAACAGTTCAGTTTGACTGTGGTGTTGTCTGAAGACTGTCCAGTAGATGGCGATGTGTGCCTGTTATGTTTCACTGTACTCCTGCTGAGCTCCTGGCAGTGAGACCACCTGCTTCCTGTATGATCTTTAATCCATATTTACTGATCATCATGATGTGTGTGACTCCTGTTCAGCAGGAGGAGCACTCAGCAGTAGATGTTCAATCTCTACACCACCAACACTGGAAGTCAACACAGACTGGAGAGTGCGAGCGAAGCCGCACTTTCACTTTCTGTGAAGAAGTTTAACTAACCTCAACACTGCTTCAGACATCAAACAAAAACTCTTATACTACCTAAGATAACCAAACCACAGAAGATACCTGATAAGCTGAATCTGTGTTTATTGTGGTTTGTCACTGTTTTCATAAAGGTGTTGAGTATTTGATTGAAGAAGTGCAGAATAAATACAAGATGATACATTTGATTGTTGTTCTCACTTGAAAAATCTGAGCAAATTTATTATTTTACATTTATAAACAACACAGATACAGTTTTGAATAATTTGCTGGACTTCATCTAAACTCAGTTGATTAAAAACTTTAAAAAAATCACTATAAAGAGTAAACCTATAAATGAAATGTGACAGTAAAACCGTTCTCACTGTTGAGCAACACCACGTGTTTGATTTGGTGCAATTTGCAGACTTGTTGGTGGTTTTTCTTCCTCTAAACAAACTCTACATACCCCCATTTCTGTTCCTGTTGACCTTTATCAAACTAATAAAAAGCAGACAAGTGGTTTGGGTTTGATAATTTCAAACTGGGGGGGAAATGCATCATGAATCTCTGTGAAAATAAGTAAAATACAATAAATAAAAAATGCAAAAATAAAGTTGAGTTGACAGATTTGGAGGATTAATCTTTTTACACAAGTTTTGTGAAGTCTCCACATGACGTTCAGCTGCTCCACCTGCTCTGCCGTCACCTTGAAGACCTGATGAGGATCACCTGAATCATCCCAACACAAAGAGACACAACAAATCACTTCGAAAGACGCTCACCCACTTTGCTTCTTGTAAAAAAAAACAAAAAAACTCTGCAGATGGAGACAAGCTGCCGTTAGAGGAAATGGTACGACAACACAAGCAGCCATCAAACTGCTGTGGTGTCATATTTCCACACTGAAGAGTTAACATTAGTCGTGCTCAGGAAACTGGGTTTTTTTCCACTTTGAGTGACATTAATATTCATATTGAGTTGTGTTGCTGGAAAATGGTGAATGTAAGCCCAGTATTCGCTCTCTTTTTGCTCTGTTTTGGGTCTCGACCAACTCCTGAGGGAATTATCTAATAGCAGGTATTGTAAAAAAAAAAAATAAAAAATGTTGGAGCCTTTTAAACAGGATTCATGTTGCATCTAAAACAATGAGATGAAACCTCTGGAGAATCCTTCCACACTGTTCACATAAAATTATTGTTCTCATAAAAAATATCAATTATAGCTGCTTTAAAGATGTGGTTGTTATATAATAGTAGTATCATTTTCAGTGAGGAATAAAAACTTCTCATTTCCCCTGCACCAGCCTGCTGTGGTGCTCCTCAGGGTTTTAATTTGGGCCCTTTCTAATTTTGATTGTATACGTTTGAGTTTTTAAACCCTTCAAACCAGATGAGGCCTGAAACACACACGTCTAGATTTTTATTTCACTGTATTTTCTTGTAAATCTCAACTTCACTGTCGATTCTGCTTTAACAAGAACTAACAAACACCAAACACTGTGGTTTATTGTTGAACTTCAGCTTTTTTTTAAAGTAAATCTTTTCTCATTTTCACAGATTGTCCTCCCACAAACCTGACAACGTGTTTATTTTCAAGTGATAAGACTTTGTTGTGGCCGCAGTGGTTTCGATGACAGGAAAGACTGGAATTAAGGTGACGTTACTTCAGAGAAAGTGGAGGAGGTGTTTGAGGGTGGACGGATCAACAAAACACACAAATTATCAAAGCCCCCAAACCTGTTGTGTTACTGAAACCATGAGGATAAAGTTCCCCAAAACCTAATGAAGTGTTAGTCATTTTAACCCGAACCTAAATGTTTCCATTCACCACAAAAAAAACCCCAAAAACGGCTTTTTAGAAAGAAAATGTCAGACCTCTTCATTAGAGTTTCAGAAATGGAAATAAACTGGGATTTTAATAATTAATTCAAAATTAATTGTGAAATTGTAATAAATTTGTGAATGGAGTTTTCTGTGAAATACACCATTTGTTTGTTTTTTGTTTTTTATGGAAATTTTATGGTTATTCTGTTTTTGTTTTTTTTTGTTTTTTTTACTATTTAATTTACGTTAAACACATAAATTCACATTTTTTTAAATTAATTGATATTTTTAATTGTTTTTTTTTTAAATACATGGGGACAACTTCCAAAAAACAACAACAACAACAAAAAAACATCTATAAAAGAACCTTTTTAAAACGTTGTGTTAAAAGGTTTTGTAGCTGCAGTTGTGTTTGATCTTGTTAGTTTGAGTCATCAGTCATGTTTGCCTCTTATACTGACTTCATCTGACTGGTTACCAGAAAAACACGTCCTCATGCAGCATAACATCCACTGTTCTCTCTCCAGAACCTTCAAACTTTTCATTAACTCCTCGTACTGACTCCACGTTCCCATGTACACATTATTTTAACCCCCCTCAGTGCACTTTCATCATGTGCTCCATCAACAAGTAAACTTGTTTCATAACCAGCAGTGACAGTTATTATTCTGAACGCAGATCAATGAAAGATGATATTTACCCCAATGCAGATCAGAGACACAATGATTTTAACCAGGGACACTGACACGAATCCTATCGTGGTCCACATGACGGGCAGGTCCTGGACTTGTCTGGGACAGAGCAGACTGGGCTGAGTCGTGTTCACGTTGGTCATTGTGGTCAGTTCAGCCTGAGTCGCACACTCTGCATTTACACACAATACATAAAAGACAAAAAATAAATTAATTAATCAATCAATAACATAAATTAAAATATATATCTTAATATATAAGTAATAACCATTGTTTCATGCTTGTATCTCAATGATGAGTAAAGTCTAATTATTTCTAATTAAAACAACAACAAGGACAAACATCAGGTAACGCAGATTTTTTTCTGTTAGCGCTTTCACCTTCACTGTAAAGAAATAATAACTAAGCATTTTCCTTCTGGTCAGAAAGGAAATAAATGTATGAAACTGTAACAGTGGAAAGGAAAATGTATGTTTGAGAAGATCTTAAAACATATTTCCTGCTGTTTGATGTGGCTCGGCATCACACTCTGCGACTCTTTGAGGGAAAACAGGTCAAAGTCGACAGGTTTGGGTCATAAATGTTGTTTTTTTTAGATGAATTTTAAACATTTGTTGCTTTGTTTGCCAAACTAGTTGATTAAATCCTGATAATATTGATTACACTGACGTTTTGTAACCCATACACTCCTAATACACTCACAACTGAAACCATATTATTCCTTATTTCCCACTTTAATTCACATATATCTGGATGCAACATAGATTATTCTTGTTATTTACATACCGATATATGACACTTGTGCTGGGTTTTTCATGCATTGTCTTTGTTTTGCATTTTTTCCATGTTGGACAAACACATATTAGTTAAGACCTCATTGTTTGGACTTAAATGACAATAAACTTCACTTTGACGATATCTGGTAAATTAAACAGTTAAATTATTTCTGTCAAAATAAGTATTTCTTTAATTATTTCCTGTTTTAGAGGCACCAAACTCACAGGTAAACTAAAACTTTGCAACTTACATCCTGCACCCTGCACATCTTGAAGTGTTAAATATGAAGGGAAATACCCTGCTTCACATGCATCCATCAGCACAGAATATAACTAACGATGACATTAAAATAAATAAATAAATAAATGTGTCTTTATACAACTATAGAGCTTTTGTGTTGCTCATTGAAGAATAAGTTTTTCTGCCAATGTTGATGAAATTTAAAGCTTACCATGAACCAGTAAGTTGACTTTGAGATTCTTGTTTTTCCCTCCTATGTTTGCATAGATAGCACATTCATATCTGCCTGAATCTGCAGGGGTCACTCTGGGCAGCAACAGACTGTACTCCTCCCCAAATCTGACCTCCCGGGAGAAGTTGAATTTCTGCGGGAGCTCGTCAGCTTTACCTTTCCTGATGATGCCAAATCTCATCACATCATCAAACTGTTGAAAGAAACAATCAAAAATCAAATCCAAAACAAACTAAGCTTACATTCAGCAGCATTTATGCCTGAAAGCTTAAAGTGGACGTCCGACCTTGTACCACGTCACTGAGATGAAATCCATGGTGTTGATACCTGGACACCTGAGTGAAACATCTTCATTACAGTCTGCTACTTCTGGGTGACTCTGGGTTGTGTAATGCACCAACAGGAGCTGAGACACAAACCAACAAGAAAACACAGTGTTCAGGGAGCATCAGTATCAATAAAGTGTTAAAATTCTTGGAAGCTTGAATTCAAATGATGGTATGAAATTCAGATTTAACTCACATTAATCAACAACAGCATCTGCGACATGTTTTACTCTTCATCTGACATTCAAGTGAGCTGTAAATGGTTTCTGTTTTTGTTCTCACTTCACTTGAAAGGGTGTCACCGTTTCCTGTAAAAGTGGTACAATGGAGCTGAAAGTGTCTTTCGGAGCCACCATGTGGAGCTTGACAATAATGCATCATTATTCAGATTTTACTGTACATGTTCAAATCATCTTCAAATGAGGAATGTTGGGGTAGGTTTCTCCAAGATTTCCTCAAGAGGAGATTCAGCTTGAACACAGCCTGAAGAGAAAATTAAAAGGGCATTTCCCCATTTTTATGTATGAAGTCCAGTTTACTCACCACAGAGACTCAGCCTGTGGAAACAGTTGGATCATGTCCCCTGTGGCTCTGAAGCAGCTTCTTACAGAAGTAGAAAATTTACAGTGTAACAAGAAAACAGGAGGTGTGTTGTCTGAGGAAGATGAGGAGGGAGGAAGAAAAGTGGAGCTGTGTGAAATGATCAAATCCAGTGGTTGTATGGTGCATGTTGAAAAAGTCGTAATAGAATCTAAAAATCAATGAAATAATATCACAGCTGAAAAAATGTTCAGTGAAGAAGTTTTGTTTGTTTGTTTGACAGATATAAAGACACACACACAGACACACAAATACAGACACACACTGACACATACAGACACACAGGCACACACTGACACATAGAGACACACAGACACATACAGACACATAGACACACACAGACACACAGACACACACACACAGACACACACTGACACATACAGACACACAGACATGCACAGACACACAAATACAGACACACACTGACACATACAGACATGCACAGACACAAGGACACACACAGACACACAAATACAGACACATACAGACACACACTGACACACAAATACACACAGACACACGGACACACACACACACACACACACACAATATGCAAGCAGATGCAAATGCATGTGTAGCTGACCGTGTGCCCCCACATATGCACGGATTCAGGTATTTATGTATGCACACATGCATGACTGCATCAGCACTTTCACACAACCACACGCAAATA
>OOFC01050501.1:0-15831 GCA_900323345.1 Pseudochromis fuscus | reverse complement strand
TTTGGATATATATATATATATATATATATATATATTACTGACAGAAATTATCTGAATTTTCCTTCATGGTTATGAAATAATTTAACCCCTTAAGCCCCGAGCTCTTATTTTGAAATTTCAGCTGTAGAAAAATACCAGAGACAAGTCTTAGGGTCCCCAAACCAAATGAACCCAGGACTTGTGCATTGAGAATATCACATGTAGCTGAAGTGTGTAGATAGATGATGGGATTTTTAATGCTCATCTACTTTAATTGAACTACCAGTAGATTTCACTCTTAACACCAGTTAGTAAGAGAAAGTCCTTGGATTCATGTTTTTGTTACTTGCAGCTCCCACTCACCCTAAAAATGCAGCACACTTGTAGTGATTTTGTGATGATTTACAGAACATTTCCACATCCAGTCTGCCACTAAAGCACCACCGCAGAGGAAACCGGTGCCCTCGTGCAGAAGAAGGTGCAGATTTGGCACAAACAAATGTAAGTCACCTTAAATAAATCAAAGGGAGCAGAATATAAAACCTAATAACACGCGTGTCCCTCTTGAGTGAACTGCTGAATAATGTAGGAAATGGTTTGATTGTATTAAAGAGTGTGTGATGTGGTATTCATGAACTATTACTGTAAATCGATAATTCAGTCTGGCCAATATATCAATAAGAAAAGTCATTTAGCTGTCTTCCCCTTTTGTGAATAAAAGTGTCAGTGATGCTCTCACACAAACCCTTGTCCTTGTAACTAAAGAGTTTTTATGCAGCTCTGGTCCCAATCGAATACCAGGAGATTTTTAGTTGTGCGTCTTCTGCCTTGAACTGAGGCCAAATATCGTCAGTTCCTCATCAGTTATTTATGTGTTCTGAATAGTTTGAATGAAAATATTCTGTCCTCACCTTTAAACATTAGTCACTAAAGAAAAAAAAGGTATGCTTTTACATTATACATATCAAAGATTTAATAATAAGTTGATTGCCGTGTTGTTGGCCCTGATCATGCTCCAAGGAGACTCAGTGATAATAACAATGGGCTTCATTCACAAAGTGTACGTAACAACAAATTTATTTTTAAACTCCACTTATGCAATTCTTCAGATTCATTCATTCACCAATCTCACATTTGTTCATTGGTAAGAACCAAATCTACAAACATCAGGAGCACTCATACGCAGATTAGAGAGATGACATGTTTATGCAAAAATAACTGGTTATTGTGTTTTTTCAGCTGTGTGGGATTGTAGGATTTAAATTACAATAAAATATTCATCATCTATTGTCAGATTTATTTATTCAAATCAAATTACAGAAACAATGCTTCCTTTGAATTGTCACTTATGGTGTCAAATTTCAGAACTATATTTAAGCTAATAAATCAGAATTTATGGAAAAAAATATGGAAAATGTTACCTTTTATGAATGTATTTTTGTGTCTATTTATGTAAAAACTAAAGAGCGAAATTGTAGTTATTCACAATTGCTTTTTTTCATATTATTTTCCATTGAAAATTCAGTCAAAGTTATGATTTTTTTCGGTATTTCAAAAATATAGTCAAAAAAATCCTGTAAAGTTACAGATTTTTGTACAGTGTATCATCATCTCTGAATTCAAGTCCTCATGTGATTTATTGTTGATATAAATACACTGGTTGTAGCAGCTTTTAGTCAGAGACTGGATATGTCTGACTTTCATCAGCTCAGCACAGGATCACAAATTGCTTGGCTTTTGTCAGTCCCACGTGTTTTGTTAGATTAAGTTTTTTTTTCTTTTTTCTGAAAGACAAACAAAAGCAATATGTAATTGTCCTCTGTCTTTACATTATTTATTACCCAGAATAAGCTTCCTTTCCTTCCTCTGCCTGTCCTGAATATCTTGTTAGAGTGTAGCTGTGACTCAACCCCCTGACTGGGTCGCAAAACAGAGGTGTTGAGTCCTTGAAATGCAAGGATTGTGTATGCCCGCTGGCAGTGTGTGCAGGAGCTCTACGTACCACACTGTGTTGTAACACTATGCATTTATATATACCCCCACACACACACACACACACACTGTAACAAAACATACATTCAGATTTATGCAGAGTCACATTCATGTGGTTTGAGGCAATTTTATGTCAGGCTCATTTTTGAAGTCATACCTTCACTTTTACTTTCACTGGGGATTTCTGCACCAGCTGATGATTTCTTATGAAATATAGTCAGGGTGTGAATGATGGATTTTGTCCATCACTGATTTAAGATGGCTGAAAATGTGTCCTACTGCTGTCTAGCATCTCTCAACTGCATGTTTATAATGAAAATACCCAGCTATCTTTCTAATAAGTTGAATCTGTATATATATAAAAAAAATGTTTGACAAGAATTTGAAAGAGGGGAAAAAATAGCATCGTTCCTGCCTTGTCCCATTTTTAAATGATTGAGTAGTACAGTTACTCATACCTCACACAGTATGAGTCTCCACACCGTATCTAAAGCACTTTTTTTTCTCAATAAAATGGCAGATATATCTACTCTGCAATTACTCTGCACATACTCAAATGTCACAGGGCAGCAGGTGAATTAAGGCTGAGTTCAGGTGACATCCTTCTTTAATGTCCCCCGCCTCCCTCCCGAGTTTCTCATTCGCAGATCAATTTGTCGTGGTTGCTTTATTGGGAAACACGGAGACGGATTTGGCAGGAAAAGCCTGTTACATACGTACCACGTGTCAAACCTCCCGTTTTGGCTGTTTTCAGGTCAGTCCTGACAGCAACAGCTGTGGAGGGTGATATATTTAGAAAGTTGAGACAAGAGAAAAGGAAGCTCCTCTACTGACGGTGGCAGCACTGAATAGTCATAGAGGAGGAAAAAATAACAGGCGGGGGGGGTGGGGAATTAAACATGGTCACTAGTCAGATGTTGATGAAAGAAACATGGGATTAGCTTTGTGGTTTGAGTCGCTGGGCTTTTAATGTTATTGAATCCGCCATTAATTACTTAATAATATCCTCATCTATAAACCACAGATTCATAACTAATCCTGCTAAATATAATCAGACTCCAGGCCAGTTACATCTATTTTTTATTTGAGCAGTAGTGTAACAAATCTCACTGTTACACTGTTCTTAAAAGTACTAGCACTAGTAACTTTCTACTACTTTTATATTCAATGAATATACAGTTTATTGTTTGTTTTTCAGGTGTTTCTACTAATTGAGATTTTACATTCAGACCATGTGACCAAAAAGTGATAAAGTCATAAAAATGAAACATCCAAGATATATCTGAGTATCTATAATACTTTTTATGGGATGACATACCAGAAGACAGAAAACCATGGTACAAGTATGATAAGTAGATGCAGTGATGAGGCCTGAAAGGGAATTCAAACACCATCAAAATCTAAGGAGTGAGACTTGTTTTGGGGTCAGCTTCAGGGGATCTCACTAAGTTCAGCTCATATTATGAATACAGCTGTAATCCTGTGGAGGATAAAATAATATATATTTATATTTTTTAACCCAGTACAATAACCTTGGGCCTCAATCACCTCTGACCTCAACTTTCCATAAAATACACTTCATTGCATTAACTTTAGAGGAAGTCTCGTGTCATTTTTAGATTTAAAATATTTAAGAATATTTACATGTGTAAAAAAACAATGAAACCAATCAAAAATACAATTATTCAATAACTGTGACATCTTTTAATTTAAAAAAACTAAACTGAATCCATGCAACTTTTTTCCCCAGTTACTGTATATGAAGAACGGTTCGATAACCCGGGGCCTCGGTGACCTCTGACCTCTACTGTGGTGCAGACAAGAGATTATGGTCAGTGAAGTGCAGGGATCAGGATGATGAGTAGAGGATTTCTCATATGTGACTTAGATTTGTGGGCAAACAACATGGATCTGACTGTTGTGTAATCGTCACAGAATCAGTGCTTGTAGCTGCGGTGTGATATGAACCATTTATTATTATTTTATTAGTATTATTTATTTATTAGATCTAATGACAGCCCTGGCTGCAGTATTCAGGACCATCTGGACTGGAGCACAAAAGCATGACTAACACCGTGATACAGTGAGATACAGTATTTTAGATATTGTGTGGGTGATCCAAGGATGACTCCTGATATATAGATGAAAAAAAAGGTTTTCAGGCTCCTAATCTGTCAAACAACAAAAGAAAAGATGAAGACAGCACTAGTGGAAGGTGACAGTTATTCAAGTCTTTTATAATATAAAGTTATTAAAAACAACACCAGATTTTATTATCAGCAATATAATATAATCCATATTATTTTGTATTTCCACTCTGCTACACTGGTACGGCTACTTTTTTTGAAATATCAGAAAGTAATATTATAAAGACATATCAGTAGTTGTTTTTTTACTGCAGTACGTCAGGTACATTTGAAAGCTCAGTATGCGAAGCACGATGAGGTTAAGAGTTTGGCCAATTAAAGAAGGATGGACCATGTCTTTTGATGACCCATTTCCTGCACAGCTGCTTTCCTTTATAGCTGCTTTTTCCTCCCATTTCCTCCTTGTGTCAATCTTGAACAGAGAGGAGATTTAAACACCCCGAATAACGAGCAGAGGAAAGTACGTTCCAGGGAGAAAATGTTATTAATCCAGTGGTTAACAACCAAGAAGGCATTACTGTCTTGGGATGATTCTGTGTAGCACTGGGCCTCCAGCTATGCATAGCTGAACAGAAAATCTTGAGTTATCCCTTTTTTGCTGTAAAATAATTGAAAATCCATATCTATAATTACATAGAACATTGTACTTCACACATTTTACCAGAAGAACCACAATACTGACAGCTATTTGCTCTCTTTCTCTGTCCCTGCCAATGTATTTATGTTGCCTGTCAGGATAAGCAACCAAAACGTCACACAGTTTAGCAGTCTTATATATGCTTATAGACGCTCATACATATCTGCACCCACGGTGTGTGCTGCTAGGGCTGTTACATTTTTATCTTGCATATTGCATATTTTTTGCCTTTTTTTTCCCCCATTTACTGCTTGTTTTCTGTGCACGTTTTTGAATACAGTTGTACAGTATTTTATAACATTACAAGAATCTAATAATCACTGTTTTCTTTTTATTAATCTCTGTATTATTGGGGCGGCACGGTGGTGCAGTGGTTAGCAGCTGCGCCTCACATCAAGAAGGTTCGACTCCCAGCTCAGGCCTTTCTGTGTGGAGCCTGCATGTCCTCCCTGTGCATGCGTGGGTTTTCTCCAGGTGCTCCGGTTTCCTCCCACAGTCCAAAGACATGCTTGTTAGGTGAATTGATTACCCACACAAATTGACCATAGGTGTGAGTGGGAGTGTGAATGGTTGTTTGTGTGTTTGCCCTGCGATATGCTGGCAACCTGTCCAGGGTGTAGAAAGCGTGGCATAGTGTGGAGAAAGCAGGCATAGAAAATGACTGACTGATCTCTGTATTGTTCTCCATCAATTTCTGAAGAAAAATAGTTTGTTCTTTACTTGGTAGATTCAGCTGGTCACTGGTTTGTTGCTGAAAAGCTAAACAAGTAGCTGCAGAGTTGGCTGCAGTCACTGCAAACCAACTGTTTTTAATACATCATAACTGTGTTTAACCGCAATTAAAATTAGTTAGGGCCACTGTGACATTCAGTCTGCATTACCTCGACAGAAGGGTTTTCTTTGGGTATTACGTTCCCGAATTCTTTAGGTTGTCAAATGAACTCCAAGGTTCTGCTACTCACACTGCCTCAGTACCAGTGCAAGCTGTAATTATTGCAATTCAAATTAGTGCTGAGCCTTCAGTAATGCATGCACTTCTGCAATCAATAAACACGGTATACAGAACATTGATTCGCCCATAATCGTTGTGATTATTTTATATCCCGAGCAGTTCCAGTTTGACAGGTTGGCAGTTGTAATTTCAGCATTCACCTTTTTTTTCCTGCTTTTTTTTTTTTTCCTCTGAAGGAACATCATGCATCAAGTAGCAAGATTAAATAAATGCTTCAGTGACACTAATTTAGATTCAAATTCAGTGTGAATAATACCATGCATTTATTATTTTAGACTCTGGTTGCACATTGTTATCATTATAGTTAAATGTAGCAAAAATATCATAATTTTATTTCATTAATTTATTTATTTTACAGTTCATTAGCAGTCTTATGTAGTGGAAGAGGGTTTTCATAGAAATCTAACAGACTGGTTTCCTGCCAAAGTGCTGCAGACCCCAAAAAAAGCAACAAACAAAACACACTTCTTTACTGCTGGAGGGTTTTTTTTTTTTTGTCTGTGGGTTGTCCACGGTAGGTCACAGTGGGGTCACTGTGACAGGAGGGAACTTGATGATGCATCGCGTGACCTTCATGATTCACTGACCCCAGAACCATTTGTTTCCCAGCTTGAAAAGGAACACTTGCAGCAATCATCGGGGCATAGGAGACATCTGTGGTTTCCATCATGCGGAGGGCACGAAGAAATATATTGTGCGAGCATCCGTCGGTCTGCATGTGTGTGTTTGTGTGTGTGTGGGTAGAGCGAGAGGACTTCTAGTGGTATTGCCAATGCTCGGTAGGTGAACCTTTCTCCCTCCAGTCACCTTCTGCTCTCTTTTCCTGAAAAAAACACACATTATATATTCAGAAATTCTCTTTTAAAGGCTTTACCTTAACTTTCAGCAGGGAGATGAACGCTGGCAGATTGCCTCCTGTGGTCTGCACTGTGTTTGCCTTTAGATATCAGTGTGGGTGTGTCTGTATCTTTTCTGCTGATCTCCTCAGGCACAACCTGCCACATTGACTTAATGGATCAATCCACACCTCATAGGTACACCAGATGGGTATCACTTGGACTTTAAAATTCTAGCCTGTTTGCCTGCCAAAGTTTGGTGTGTGTGTGACCTGATAAAAAAAAAAGTACAAAGTGGTAAATAAATAATGAAGGAATAAATAAGGCAACCTTGATGCAGTATGCACCTATTCAGAAATGATGAAAGGGTGACTCACAGGGAGAGTGAACTGGTGCAGATGCAGGACTGTTTGCTGCTTTCCATTTCAGGAAATATTTTGTTTTACTTCTACCTGACTGAATGAGATGTTGTTCTGCAACTTCAGGGACCCTGTTGAATTTGAATGTTGTTTTCACTACACTACAACTCCGTATAAAGTACTTCAAAAAGTGCAAATATTAAGTCTCTTTGGTATAAAACACTCCAAATCAAATTATGAGCTCATCAGCCGGTAAGTTAGACTAATATGATGCCTCTAAATCATTTGAAAGAACAGAATTCATTAAGTCATGAGGTATTAATATTTCTTATTTAGCAAAGGAGAGGCCCAATACCAATAACAACTTTGGCTGTGACTTGGTTAATTTTAATCAAATTAAAATAATCCTCTGAAAATAATCAACATCAGTTATTTTTTTATTGTGCATGTCACCATCAGTATCAGTTACATTTGTGGAGTATGATGAAGCAGATCCACTTCTAAGTCTATATACACCCATGTATGCCTATAGTCTTAACCATGTGATTAACAGTGTAATTGACAATTCAACTTTAATTTAGATCCTGTGACTATTCTCAAATGTTCCAGAAACAACATGTGATATATGGGCATTACAGTGACAAAGGCCTCCTGTGTCTCAGGTACAGAGGAGGGAGAGACACCAAAGGATGAGGTCGGGGTGGATGGATGGGTCAACAGGATTTTGCAGCAATGATATAAAATGGTTTCCGAACGCAGAGACAAATTACACTGTCAACTTAGTCTCAGATCAGAAAATGCTGCTGTGCCATTAAGAGGGGAAAATACAAAAAGTTACATTTTAATTTAATTGAAAATATGCACCTGGAAAATCCACTGATTCCACACAAGTCCCACAACTGAGTTTCTGCATTTGTCTCTTTTTCCAGATACACCTGCTGGAACACTGTGAATACAGGGTTCAAGGATAGTGGAGACAAACATGCAATGTCATGCTGAAGGACAGAGTTTGGGCCTTTCAGCCTTCAACAGTACGTTAGAAAACATCATGTAGGCAGCTCTAAACTAATATTTCATATATTACTTCTTTGCATCTGTGAAATTCCTTGGGAGTGTGAACACAGACAGTGAGTGGTGATCTCTTCAGATGATATGCAAGGCACATCTTGCCACTGACACACAGGGAATTGGGTGTCCCAGCAGAGCCAGAGGCTGCATGTGCTTGACTGCGCTCTTCTGACATCTCCCATCACTCTTTTGTAGCTGGAGACATCCCCTGCCCATCATCCTCACCCGCTCTCCAATGGATCTGAGTGGAGTTTGGAGAGACGAGGTCTACCCCGGGGACAGCTCACCCTGCTGGGCATGAACGGCTGCCTGTGAGACAGAACCGCCTCAACTTCTGCTTCAGTCTCATCGAAACCTTTGTCTAATTTTTCTGGGAAAAGAAGAGCACCAATATGGATTGCTATAAACTTTAATAGATTCATTTAGAAAGCACAGAAAAAAGATCAAAATGATATAAAAGCCATTTTAAATAGGGCTGTCATTTCATTGCTTCTAATTTGTTCTTGGTTTCTCATTTTTCCCCTCAGCATCACTCTTGTGCTTTTCTTGAATCTGTTTTTTATTTTAATTAATTACTACTGACATCTCATCACACACACTCTCTATTTAATCTATACTGTCTTCTTTCAGCTTGTCTCACACTCGTTTTTTATGGTAATAATTCTTTTATTTTTTATGCTTTTTAGACTGGATTGTAAAGCTCATGCTGCGCTGAACAGCAGTGCAATCGGAGAGGGAAATAAAAATAGCTTGGCATGTCAGCAGGGGTTTATGATGGCCTCTTTTCCTCAGAGAACTCATATTAAGTCCTACCCACATCTTATACAATAGACTAATGGAGCAACGCCTGCAAAGCTAGTACGTGCTGACAACTTGAGTCACTCCGAGTGGAAGGATATTTCTCTGTCTCTATCTTCTCCAACTTGATATTAGGTCTCCGTTTAAAAAGGATAGTCACACCTGGTTCTGTTGTTTCAGACTTATGTGAAAATACACGGACAAACCGTCAGATTTACTTCTCGCTCCATCATCTGTGCAGTACGTTCAACCCTGTCAAGTAGTTTTGAATGTTAATAATGGAGACTGCTTCAACTGCAATTCATCATTTGTTCATTCATTTTATTCACACAAATACAGTGTAAGTCAATGGAGTTCATCAGACGCTTTGTTTTTAAGATATTTTGAGCTCTAACTGTCTACAATGCAACACAGCAGTCAAAATTGTTCTGAAATTACATCTTGTTTAGTGTAACCTTAGGTCATATTTGCACGTGTCATTTCAAATGTTTCTGACTTGGATCAAATCCCTGCGAGATGTCACGCACTCGCTCACTCACTCTGGCCGTGAAACTGGCAAAAACATCTGAAGAAGAAAAATGTGTGCACTTCAGCAAGCTGCCCACAACAACGGCTCACTAATCTATAACTTAACACAGACACATCAGTTGCATACATGCACTGACTGTGGAAATACCAACCAGGTGATTTTACCTCAGCTGCTGTTATCACAAGATTTTTTCAGTGTGTACTTCCACAGATGTGTTCATTGCCAAAGGAACAAAAAAACTTAAATTAATCAAAAAGTTAAGTTACATTTTGTTGAGATGTTGAATGGAAAACCATTCATCTTTAGTTCAAAATATTTAGCAGGTTGATTGTTATCCCTCATGGTACTCAGGGTCCTGAGTTCATACAGATTTTGTTTCTACAATGTTGTATTTTAGAGGGAAATTTGATCCTATGGTGCAGTGTATGCTTGTCTCTTGTATATTGTATTGCATATTATGGTTTACTGCAGAGACAGACGTTAGTACCTCTTCTCCACATGTTTAGAATTGCTTATTCTCCATTAAAGGGGGAGGATAGGCTGCGTGTGGTGCTTTAATGAAGATTTCTTTGTCAAAACACATCAGTAGAAGAAAATGAAATGGTAAACTGAAGGTTTGGAGCAATGCTGTCATTCATAAGTTGTTGTTAGTTTACCACAGCAGCACTCAGCATTCACTCAGTAAAAGAACACCTGTTTTGCAATGAATGTGATCATCTCCTGGGTTCCTGCTTAAAACAACAAGGAAAGAAAAGCTGTTTTTAGGCTTTTTCAGATGTTTTTTTTTCCTCCTGACCACCACTTTCAAGTCATTCTCCTGCCAACTTCACGCTTTGAGAATCTGCTCTGCACACAGATGACAGTCAGGTTATTACTGCAACTAAAAAAGCAACAAATCTTGCTCTTGCCCTGTCTGAAAAACAGAAACCAGATTTCTTGTGGTTTTTTTTGCATCAATAAATTACCATCTTTTGCAACACACAGTTGCATTTTGATTGTTGAAGAAACAACAGACTGATAGTTTAATTCTTTTTCTGCATGTTACGCTGTGATAAGACCTTCTATTTATTGTCCTTTTTTAATTAGAATATCAGACAGACTCTGAAAGCAAAGACTTGCCCACTCATTCCCAGTTTAGCTCACCTCTGTGTGATTGACAGTATCTAACAGAGTGACGCTCCACTCATCCTCTGCTTGTCCGCACACATCAGTCACATAATTATGTGTGATGACAGGGTGAGTGGTGAGTGGTGACTCATTTCACGGAAGAAATAATAAAGAAAAGACTAGAAGCTGTTCAGTTAAGTGACTAGAATATAAGCAAGTTCAACACAACAAGACATGAGAAAATAACTGTTTTTTTCTGCTAAATCTAACTTTGCAATTATTTGTATACATGACTAGTAAAACTATCTGTATAAACTATCTGTATCTTGATGGAACTGTCTCTAAACTGCAGTTAATGGACTGATTTACTTTAAAAGCACAATGTCTAACTTCAAAGATAGTTTCTTTGCTTAAATCAATGAAAAACAAGACAAGACAAAAGGCACTGGAAAAACTGAATAAACCAGACAAAACAGACTGAAGTAGATGGTGCTTGACATTTCTACAACTCAGCAACAATGTTCTGGTACAACAAGGTCCCCAAATGTCAGGATCACCCACAGAGAGCCCAGGATTCAGCACCCTGGACAGCGGTTGTGACAAAACTCAAACTGAGAAATGTGTAGTAATTCAGCGAGTATTTAAAACATAAACACATCAACTAGGCTGTATAGTATTAGACATCTGTGAAAACTGATAAACCTTCTTCAGAGTTGCTAAAAACTTCACACAGGTGATCATAAAGTTTCTCATATACAGAAGCAAATTGCAGCCACACCAAAAAATAAAAAATGCAAAACACTACTACATTATAGTTTGATAATATTTAAATGTGTTATGAATTCATCATATTATAACATGATAATAGATTTTAACGAAACATTTTAATGACGTTTTATGTGAAAACGTGAGGGTTGAGACATAGTGAGATTTTAAAGTAACTGAACACAGTGGATCACACGGTCATAAGTATTTGTGTGCAGGAAGTCCGATTGTGTGGATGCTATAGTAAGGTATCTATTAAAGTTTCCAGACCCCTGTGGTGAAATAACCAGCCATGATTTTGGGATTGCTGTTTGTTTGATTGCGAACTATAAGTCTAGAAAAGTCCTACATTGCTCCATTTATACAACAACCACTTGTATGCAGCTCATATCCATGGTAATCCAGACAGTCAGCCTTCCTGCACACATATCCTCATGACTGTGTGATCCACTGTGTTCAGTAACTTCAAAAATCTCACCATGTCTCACGCACAAAGTACAACTTTATCTTGTGAATGAGACGTTATTATGTAGATGTTAATAAGTTATTATGTGATAGGGATATATTTATAATGAAATAGTGTGAAACTGATCATGTGAGATGTGACAGTGTTTGTTTTTCTAGTGTGCCAGCAGTATGGGTCTGTACTCATATGCTGGTAGCACTGAAAGATTTGGTGGCACTAATTCTCTTTTATGTTGTAATGCAAAAAATGTATTTCACCATTATATTCATCCGCATCAGAACATCAGTTTACATATCTCTGCTACACAAATCCAACAGAAGTAACTGTAATCCATCTTGGTTTTTCTGGGCTACAGTATATGCAAATCAAGTTCTGCTGTATTCCAGTCCAGGGGGGTGGTGACGCTCATTTACATGGCTCCCAAGTTCATAGTTTTAAGAGATTCAGGGTTATTTACATGTAGATACAATACACAGTATTTATGTTGTATTGTATTGCACTTCTATCATTCAAAATTAATGATAGAAGTGATTTCTCTCAACCCATACAGATCAGTCATATTGAACTGATCAGAGATCTGTTGCAGCATATTCTGCACAGTCATAGGTGTTGGCATCTACTCTGAGTGTGACATCAGTGTACATGGACAGGTAACACTCCCTGAGCAGACTTCATTGATGGCAGTTTTCTCTGAAGTTAAGTGATTTTTACACAACCAGCCACATTATTAAGTCCAACGTACTCTGTAGGTTTCCATCAACCCTAATTGGACATTTTGAAAACAAAAGTGGGATTTTTTAGGGTTTGTGCACAAAGATTAAAACTCATCCAAGTTTTACATCTTAACAAATAACACCAAGCTTGCACTTTCAGGGAAACTAGATTAAACTAGATGCTCTCTTACACATCCACACCAGCAGATCCTCACTAACTAACACAAGCAGCTAATACTCCCTTGGCTTGCTAACAAGCACCCCTATCACTCTTGCCTTGTAAACCCCTGAAGCCCCCACCCATTAGCAGTGACCCTGCCGACAGAGCTCCCAGTGTTTTGAAGGACAGGAGGCAGAGGCCAGAGCCTCCCAGACCAAAGCCTGGATTAGTTACTAATCCTTGGAGGTATTTCTCTCCCTGTTTCTCTCTTGATCTCTCTCTCTCTCTCCCCTGCCACCCCCTGCTTTTCAGGAATCTGCCCAGTGCATGACTTAAATTTTCAAGGGAGAGGAGTTGAACAGAGAAATGTGGAAGTGTGCAAAATGAAAGGATAGGAGTCACAACCAGTTAATGAAAATATTAGAGGAATAGATTAGAAAATGCATGGTGTAACATCTGCCTCGTGGCATTCTATTAAGGCTGTTATAGAAATGTGTGAACTCTTCTTCCTTACTTATTACACTGAACTATCCCGTGGGCGAATGTTTTCACTGCCCTGACATTTTTTTATATTGCCGTTATGATGTTGATCTATTTTAAACAGAAATTGTAAATGTTCTCAACCCAAAGCTTTGGCACTAACTGACTCTTGTGCCACATGCAATCACTGTTTCATCTCCCATTTTGCATGCATGTTACCCAGACCATGATGAACCTGTGCGCTACGAATCATAATTTGCTTAAATAATTGCATCCCTTTCATTAGCCGTGTACGTGCTAATGTTGCATATTTAGGCATACATGGCCAAAGCTGTGCCTTTATTTAAAAATAACGGCACTCCTTTGATCTTTAATTACAGCGAAACACATTACCTGGTGAATATACCTACAGAAAATGTTACATTATTCTACCATGCTAGTGCTTTATATACACAAAAAGACAAGCTTTCTCTCCCTTTTTTTTAATTATGTTTATTAGCTCCACATGAGCTATGATTGACAGTCTTTGATGAGGACACAATAATGACAATCATCATCACGTAACCATCTCACTAATTACTGTGTCATAATCACTGCCATCAAGGAATTCAACACAGAGCCCTCATTTGCAGAGGGTGAAATATTCATGCCTCTTCTGGTGGAAGTTGAGCAGCCTGAATTTTAAAATGATTACACTCTAAAAAAAAAAAAAAAAAATCTCTGGAGGGACATGCAAAGGAGGAGGAGCACTTCCAATCAGGAATTCTGTCTTTGCTTTATCTAAGTACAATATCAGATTTTTAAAACAGTACGACAGCGTGATTGCACATATCCGTGTGGTCAAATTAAATCAAAAACAGATGTGGGTGAGAGATATATTTCAATCATGCAGTTGTCAGATGGACTAGAGTTGTTTATTTGTTTGTGGCTCCTCTTCTCTTTTTACTCCTTCTTCTGTTTCCCCAGAAGAGCAGATTGGATTATACTGAGCAGAGGCAGTAGAATTAGTGTTGGATCGCTGCGTCGCATATTCTCCCCAAGGAGCGATGGTCTTGAAGAAAAGGGTGTGTGTGTGTGTGTGTGTGTGTGTGTGTGTGAAGGCGAGAGACGGAGACTGAGAGAAAGAGTGAGTGAGGAAGCAGATGGCTGAGTTACTCAATGTTCAAACATCCCTGGGCAGTAGTGGGGTGCACATTGTTGACTCTTTGCTTGTAATAACTGCAGTCACATTTCTTACAGCCACATTTCATGCTTTAGTAGGTAGCTGACGTACAACAGGCCTGTGTGCAACTCCAGATCTACAGTGATAGTGTAGACCCAGGGAAGGATGATCTAAATCTTAAGCTATGGACCGAAGATTTTCTGTACTAAATTTTTTAAAGATCCCGAGGCTGATCAAGCGCCTCGCCAGGAGAAAGTTGCAGAAGACCAGCTGAGGGGATGTTCTTTACTGCCGCAGTCTATTTTACGCTGTATGGCTAAGTGGAGATCCATGTCAAGTGGCGTGTCAAGAAATACTCAGCCTCGTTGACTTCAAAAAAACAATGTCACACAATGTCATTGCTAGTATATGTCCTGGATTTGAATTATGACCTTCACCAAACTTCTGAGCATATCTGGGTTTTTTGTTTATTAAAACATTGGGCCATTATAAGTCATTTTCTAGATTTATTTTCAGACAGGATCACCTTATTTGCTCATATTAACAAACAAAGACGTTAGCCAGCAGAACCTGTAGGGGGCAGTAAAACAGCACTGCTGCATCTGCGAGCTGCACAGGAGAAAGAAGAAAGAAGTGATAGATACAAACGGAAAACAGAGACATGTTTCAGCTCTTCAGGTAAAATCCACAACACACACACACACACACGTAGAATGATAATGTTGACAAAGTGAGACAGCTGTGTGGACATCAGACATAGATTGTGCTTTGGCAAAAATTTAATTATAAAGTAAGTAACAGCTCAAAAGTAGTTAGTGGCTCTTGTGAGTGTTGTATTTGTATCATTACATTTTTATATTGATCAGTGCTGATAGTTCGTATACAGTTTAATGACATTGAATGGATAATGATGCCTCACAATGTGACTTATTTGATAAAGACCTATATGTACAATATATACCCTTTGAAATAAGAATATAAGTATAAAGTAAGATAAAAAAAAAAATACAACAACAATACAAGTAACCCATATGTGTACTTAAGTAGTGGAGTAAATGTACTCTGTACAACCAATGCCGCTGTCCACGTACTTTTGTGTTAGCCTGGCCAATCAGACCCTCCTACATTCTGTTCGAATGCAGAAGGGTCTGGCACCGGAGGCATTGCCAGTCTTTTCATGAGCAAACTTTGGGACAGACCAATCACATGCCCCTGTTGTTGACGCGTCATACTCAGAAGCCGGAACAAGCTCCTCCCAAATCAAAACATTGAAAATGTCGGACATGGCTGCCGTACGAGTGTTTGCTCGAGCTTCGGTCTATCTGAACCGAGTGTGCAATGACGCCTCGTATCCGTAAATTTTTAAGAACAAAATCGACAGCTGTCATTAATGTTAGTCCTCTCTCCTCCGTTTGCCATAGCTCCACTCGTTTGTTTTCGTGGTGCGGCTACATGCGCGAGCGTCTCACACTTTGTGCGTCACATTCGACTTCTGTGATTGGTTCCCTCTCAGCTTGCTAAGCCCGCCCTCGAAATGAGAGACAGCGGTGCAGCTCCAGGCCCTCACGTCTTTGTAAAGTATTCTTTCAAAGCGTGTTGGGCCTGGTTGATCAGGTAAGCA
>OOFC01050500.1:356-40901 GCA_900323345.1 Pseudochromis fuscus | reverse complement strand
TCATGCGATATCATATCACATGATATCGTATCATATCGTATCATATCACATCATATCACATCATATCACATCATATCATATCACATGATATGATGTGATATGATATGATATGATATCATGTGATATGATATCATGTGATATGATATGATGTGATATGATATGATATGATATGATATGATATGATATGATATGATATGAAATGATATGATATGATATGATATGAAGTGATATGAAATGATATGATATGATATCATGTGATATGATATGATATGATATGAAATGATATGATATGATATGATATGAAGTGATATGAAATGATATGATATGATATCATGTGATATGATATGATGTGATATGATATGATATGATATGATATGATGTGATGTGATATGATATGATATGATATGATGTGATATGATGTGATATGATATGATGTAATATGATATGATATGATATGAAATGATATGATATGATATAATATGAATATGATATGATATGATATGAAGTGATATGAAATGATATGATATGATATGATGTGATATGATATGATATGATATGTCCCAAACGATGACAGGAATTATTCTTCTTCAGGCTCCACAGTTAAAAACAAAGCATAAAAACACCCTCAAACCACAAGTTTCCATAGAAGATATCTAAAAGAAAAGTTAAAAAGAAGCAGAAAATAAATAAAATGTAGTACACAGTGTCTTATTTCCTGTTATTGGGGGTGCTTATGGCAGTGGGAATGGAGGATTTTTGTAGATGTTTTTGTGGACCATTGGGACTTTGTAACATCTTCCTGATGGCAGTAACTGGAAGGAGTGATGAAGAGAGGAGTCCTCTGTGATCAGGGACTGTCCTGATCACAGAGCAGTTAAACAGTCCAGAGATCTGTGTTTGTTGGGAACCAGTGATTTTGCTGGTCTGACCGACAACACGGGAGAGTTTTGTTTAGTGTTTAGTGGAGAGGGAGCTGTACCAGGATGAAATGTTGAAAGTGAGGATGGATTCAATGAGTGAGGTGTACACCAGGGTTAAAATTCTTCTGCTGACATTAAAAGTCTTCAGTTTCCTCAGCAGGTGAAGGTGCTGCTGTTTTTTTTTAATATTCAACACAAAGGAGTTGCTGAATGTGGAGGAATTACAACACTATTTTGGAGTTTCCCTCAGCTCCTCTAAAGTGTTTTGTTGCATTTCCACTTGCTGTTTTGATGTTTTTGACTGTGAAGTATGGTGAAGCAGACATGTGTTTTGTAAAAAATTCATGCCTAGCACCAAATATCACACAAAGTTTGCAACTTGCAGGTGATCATACAATCCATGCATAAAAAGACTCATAATAAATATCAACATTGCTTTGGACCTTTTGTATATTTGTGTTCATTCTTTTAAAGGTGACAAAACAGAGCAGTACACTGTCATCTACTGTGAGAACACTGTACGCAATACACAAAACAGACATTTTAAAACCATTTTGAGACCTTAGTCATTTTAAACATCTCTTTGATGATACTTTGCTGCCACGATGCCTCTGTCTTTCCTTTAACAGCTACACTGTCAGAGTAATACTCTACACAGTCGCCGGTTTGTCGTTCTCAGAAACCTTTGACTCTCTGTGCTACAACTTTACAGTGTTTCACCGAGCAGGTGATCAGAGTCACAATCCCCACTTATCTTTTTTAAATATCATTTTAGGTTTTTTTGCCACATTGTAGAAACTCCCTAGTGGCCAAAAACTTTTTGCTCAAGGTAGCTTAGCTTGTGGTTGCAACCCAACAGCCTTGAAAGTGCTCCCAGCCAGCTAAATATGTCTGTTTGGACAGTGGTCCCCAACCACCGGGCCGGGGCCCGGTACTGGTCCATCAGTTATTTAATACACAGAGAAAGAATAAATAATTTATATACATTTTGTTGTATTGATTATTAGAGTCTGAAAGACGTTTTATTCAAAAACAAAAAAAACAAAACAACCAGATGCTCTCCGACTTAACTTTCATCTGTGCCTCTTGACACATCAATACGCTCATCTGGGTCATGTGATCAGATACGTTACTTATTTTTTTAAAAAGTCCACAAACTAGTGAAAATGAGTAAAAAACAAACGTCTTTGGAGCTTTCTTGGAAAAGGAAAACATTTGTTTTTATTCCAGTCATGTCATTTCATTTTTGCTGTATTTATAGAATAGAACAGAACAGGACAGAACAGGACAGGACAGGACAGGACAGGACAGGACAGAACAGGACAGGACAGGACAGGACAGGACAGGACAGAACAGGACAGGACAGAACAGGACAGAACAGAACAGAATAGAATAGAATAGAATAGAATAGAATTGAATAGAATTGAATTGAATAAAATGCTTTTATTGGTCCATGTTGCAGTAAAAGTTGGGGACCCCTGTATTTGAACATTAAATTATGACCAGACAAAAAACATCACTTGCATGCTATTTATCAAAGTGCAATTTAATAATTGTTGTTCTGTACAGGAGGCACATACTGTAGCTAAAGAAATGAGACTTTAAAAATACTTTTATTGTAGACTCCAGCTTCTTTGATCGATGGTTTTTAAACTGCCATTCTGCTTCACACAGTCCCTGCTGCTCCCCTTGGCTAAGTGAGAAAAATGACCATCCTCCTACTCTGAAATGTTTTGCTTCCCAGGTTCACTGGAGAGTAACTGCCTCATAAGAGCTTCTGCAACAGCAACATTAGCAAGAGAGCTCCTCCATTTATAACCACAGTGGTGTGTGATGAGGACGTTACCGTTTGTCAAATGACTTTGTAAGAGATTCATAGAAGTCCAGTAGATCTCTGTGGAAATAGAATCCATTGCTGAACTTATTTGGAGTTGCGTTGTACAGTACATGCGTTGCAGTGATGTAATGTGTCAGACAGTCAAGAAGCAGACTTGTGCTGTATCCATATAGGTCAGTGCATTGCATCAAAAGAAATGTCTGCCTCAAAGGAAAGACGAATCTTTGTCTTTCATGTGAGGTAATGAAGTTCAGTGTTTGAAGTTGTCCAGCAGTGTGTTTGTTGAGGCTGTGTGGGTTCGCCTCTGAGTCAGCTCGGGTGCCTCAGGTCAGCCACTCCGAGGGTCGGCCTGACAGCGCGGGCCTTTGTACTCAACAAGTGATGCTCGCACAGGTACACTGAGCTGCTTTGATCCTCGGGTCAGTTGAATCACCCACAGGTCACTCCAGACCTGTGATTATCAAACTCAAAGCTGCACTCATGAAGAGGAACAAAGCATCTACATTTAAAGTTGTCCTTTTGTAATTGTTTGAATGATTATCTTTTTGACTTAAGATCAGATACAAATTTAGGATTTTGAAAACTCACAAAATATTCTATTAACTTAAAAACGTTTAGAAAATGTTAAGATTTAATTCATAATAAATAATTACTAATAAAAAGATAAAGATGAATCATTCTTAAATAAGATATTAAGACTTAGTATTTCCCATCTGGAACTATATATATATATAATGTATGAAATAACTGAAAACATGTTTTATATTTTTGTTTCTTCAAAATAGCCACCGTTTGCTCTGATTACTGCTTTGCACACTCTTGGTATTTTCTCCATGAGCTTTAATGGGTCGTCACCTGAAATGGTTTTCCAATGATCTTGAACTAGTTCCCAGAGGTGTTTAGCACTTGTTGGCCCCTTTGCCTTCACTCTGTGGTCCAGCTCACCCCAAACCATCTCGATTGGGTTCAGGTCCGGTGACTGTGGAGGCCGGGTCATCTGCCGCAGCACTCCATCACTCTTCTTGGTCAAATAGCCCTTACACAGCCTGGAGGTGTGTTTGGGGTCATTGTCCTGTTGACAAATAAATGATCGTCCAACTAAACGTAAACCAGATGGGATGGCATGTCGCTGCAGGATGCTGTGGTAGCCATTCTGGTTCAGTGTGCCTTCAATTTTGAATAAATCCCCAACAGTGTCACCAGCAAAACACCCCCACACCATCACACCTCCTCCTCCATGCTTGGCAGTGGGAACCAGGCCTGTGGACTCCAGACGTCCACCTTTTCTTGGTTGGAACCAAAGATCTCAAATTTGGACTCATCAGACCAAAGCACAGATTTCCACTGGTCTAATGTCCATTCCTTGTGTTTCTTGGCCCAAACAAATCTGTTCTGCTTGTTGCCTCTCTTCAGTAGTGGTTTCCTAGCAGCTATTTGACCATGAAGGCCCGATTCGCAAAGTCTCCTCTTAACAGTTGCTGTAGAGATGGGTCTGCTGCTCGAACTCTGTGTGGCACTCGTCTGGTCTCTGATCTAAGCCGCTGTTAACTTGCGATTTTTGAGGTTGGTGAATCGGATGAACTTATCCTCAGAAACAAACGGTGGCTATTTTGAAGAAACTAGAAAATAAATCATGTTTTCAGTTATTTCACCTTTTTTTGTGAAGTACATAAATCCACGTGTGTTCATTCATAGTTTTGATGCCTTTAGTGAGAATCTACAATGTAAATAGTCATGAAAATAAAGGAAACGCATTGAATGAGAAGGTGTGTCCAAACTTTTGGCCTGTACTGTGTAGATATATGAAAGCTTAATCTGAAATGCAATTTTAGTACCTTCAAAATTTCCCCTTTTTTTGTCATATATCAAAGACAATCCACATGAAAACTGGTGCAGTTTATTTGTTCCTTCTCTCCTGTTGGGATGCATTGATATAGTTGTTATATATGTTGTATGTTGTTTTTTTGTTTGTTTTTTTACCAGTAGGAGTCGTTAATGTCAGAAATGCTGCATCTAATAATTGTCGTCCTTGTCATGGGAGTAGAAGACCTCCACAACAAACAGAAATAAAAGAAAGTTATATAACCGTATGCTGGTAAATATGGTATGGTATTTTTAGCAGCTGAATAATTCACCACGTTCACCAGCTGCTAACTGTAGCTGCCTGTTTAGTGCAAGTGTGCAACTGGTGTATCAGACTTTTGTTTTACTTTTAAAAATAGTTGCCTAATCTTGCTGAAACAGGGTTGATAAGAGCAGAATCAAAAAGTCACACAGAGATACAGAGTTTGGTGATATGTATGTAGGTGTGTCACTGTGAGTCACTCTTCTGTTGCCAATATAAAAATATTGATTAATGCAGCTGTAAAAGCACCAAATATCCTCATTGGTTTCACAGCCTAAACGATTAGCAACCTATTATTCTACATTAGGGGAATCAGTGCATGGTTTTATGACAGAAAGCAGGAAATTGTTGTTCACCTTGACCTTCAGAGCTGGTCACATTTTTTTGAAAGGCAGCAAGAAACTACAGGTAGCTTTTTAATTACTCACTGCATGCCATGATGAGAGCTGTGGAGCTTTTATCAGCTCACTGCCCTGAGGCACTGTGGTAATTCCCTCTGCTCGTCTTCCAAAAGCTCTTAGTTTACAGGACGTGCACACGATGAGTTTGCTGTGATGACTACAGCACAGATTTTCTTTCTGGGAACATCTTCGACCTGCCTGGGCTTCCTCATTTTTATCCAAGTAGTTTATTTTGAAGAATCTTTTGCAGGTTTAAAGATGTGTTCACAGCATATTTAACATTTGTGCTCAGCTGAGCTAATAGCCAAAGCTTTTGATTGTTTTTCTATTAAATTCTATTAAACATGTCATGTTAATTAACTGCTGCTGACACTGATGTGTAGTGATAATGAACACACACCTACTGTCCACATGTCCAAGTGTCCTTGAGCAAGACACTGAACCCTAAGATGCTCCTGATGGCCAGCACATTGCAGGCAGCTCTGCAGCCGTTGGTCTGTGTGTGTGTGTGTGTGTGTGTTTGGGTGAATGAGGGGCCATACTTTGTAAAGCACTTCGAGACCTACAGTGACAAAGTAAAGTATAAATGTACTGTACTCCATTTACCAAATACAACACACATTACTGGTCCTGTGTTGTGACACAGTTTTTCCAGCTTCTATGATAAATGATCTCCTCTCATTTCCTGCTGAGAAACTCATTTTATCCCTTATCCCTTTTAGCCCTTATCAGGTGTACATATCAGTCCATGTCCATCAATGACAGAGCAACAGTATGCAAATATGTCTTATGCTTGAGGCTTTGTGAGCAGCCCTCCATTAACAATGCCTCACGGTCTTCTATGATATGATATGTGATATGTGTCTTGTATCTTGAGCACATAAATAAACTATAAGTTCAATTATTTATGATGGAAAAAATGCCATAATAGTAAGCTACATGCTCATTTTATGCGCAGTTGTGAAGCAGATACACACAGTGCTTCCTTTTTTTGACATTTTATATGTTGTCTGAAAGGTGTCCACCTATACCCCTGACTGTAGTATGCATAGAAGGTTTTCCAAGATAAACTGCTTAAATTTGAATTTCCCCTCTGGGGATTATTAAAGAAATATCTTATCTTATCTTATCTTATCTTATCTTATCTTATCTTAAAGTCCACAGCTGTCCATGGACAAGGACACAGAAAACCATGATTTAGCCAAAATGATCCTGCTCTTTACTGAGTGTCTGTTATACACTACCATTCAAAAGTTTGGGGTCACCCTATCAAACCAATGGTTTTCCAATGACAACAATGACCATGTACAGACTGAGGGATCTACCAGCTTGTTCAGCTTGCTTTACTCTGATTACTTATGTTTCAGACTTGATGGGAAACACTTGTGTCTCTCCCACTGTCAGACACAGGAGAGGCAGAGATATGGTTGGGGGACGTTTTGCTGGTTCAGAGACATTTACTCAGTATAGCTTGATGCTGTGGTTGCTGTTTGTGTTCAGTTATAATTTACATATGTTTTGTGATACTTGTTTTTGGTAAAATTGATAAACTAGTTTTTTGTAGGGTGACCCCAAACTTTTGAACGGCAGTGTATGTCCATTGGATTGGGTGGAGCAAATAAGGGGCTTTTTCAGATACAATCAACATCTTTTGCTGAAGTAAATGGAACTTTTGAGATTTTCTTTATGGCATGGGAGGTTAGGTACCAGACATGCTTAAAGTTAGAGATGTAGCATCAGCTGTAAGTCATGTTATTCAAGCACATTAGCTAATATTAACATTTCTGTTGGTCTTTAGAGGTGACCAAAGCTAACAACTTAGCAAGCTAATGAGCAGTTTGTGTAATGTTGGAAATTCAAGGGCAGGATAAAAAAGATGAGGCTTTTTAAAATATTAACTTTCATCCACCCAAAAATTACGTTCCATGGCTGCTACCATTTGAAAACATCCGATACAACAGATACAATCTCCATGATACAGCACCACTACCTTTACCTGATCAACCAGGCCCAACACGCTTTGAAAGAATACTTTACAAAGACGTGAGGGCCTGGAGCTGCACCGTTGTCTCTCATTTCGAGGGCGGGCCTAGCAAGCTGAGAGGGAACCAATCACAGAAGTCGAATGTGATGCACAAAGTGTGAGACGCTCGCGCGTGTAGCCGCACCATGAAAACAAACGAGAATCAATGTTTTGATTTGGGAGAAGCTTGTTCCGGCTTCTGAGTATGACGCGTCAACAACAGGGGCATGTAATTGGTCCGTCCCAAAGTTTGTTCATGAAAAGACTGGCAATGCCTCCGGTGCCAGACCCTTCTGCAGTCGAACAGAATGTAGGAGGGTCTGATTGGCCAGGCTACCACTACCTTAGCTTTGATCACTAATAATCTGCTGAACATCAGATGGTTGGATAATTTTACAGAATATCAAATCTAAGGTTATTTGATGAAATATTAGTATATAAGTATATATAAATAGCATTTCAAAAATATTAAGATATCAGACTAAGGAAAAATGATGGCTAAAAGTACTAGTAATTATACAGAGATCATCTTGTATTAGTGTTACAGTTTTATATATGACCATTGCTGAGTCAACATATATTTTACACATTTCATCCAAATATTACACCTCTTACTTTTCCACACCCTTGCTGTATGTTCCAAATTACAGCATCTGAAAGACATAAAGAAAAGAGCAAAATTGATTTGAGGTATCATTTTAGGCAATCTGTTGTCTCCATAGCCGCCGCTGCTGTTGTCATCTTCGTCATCCACTTATCTGGGATTGGGTCACGAAGCCCAGACAGCCCTCTCCCCAGCCACTTCCACCAGCTCCTCCGGGGGAATCCCAAGCTGTTTCCAGGCCAGCTGAAAGATATAATCCCTGCAGCGTGTCCTGGGTTGGCCCCGTGGTCTCCTCCTGGTTAAACGTATCTGGAACACTTCCCTAGGGAGGTGATACAGGAGGCATCCTCACCAGATATCCAAACCACCTTGACTGACTGCTCTTGACAATGGAGGAGCAGTGGCTCTACTCCGAGTCCCTCACGAATGTCTGAACTCCTCACCCTATCCTCAAGGCTGAGGCAGGCCACCTTTTGGAGGAAACTCATTTCAGCCACCTGCATTTGCAATCTTATTCTATCAGTCATTACCCAGAGCTCATGACCATAGGTGAAGGTTAAAACGCAGATTTTTGCACCTCCATCCCCAACCTGGAGTAGGCAATCCACCCTTTTCCCGCTGAGAACTGTAGCCTGACTTGGCCAATTCATACTTTCCGCATCCGCATCCGCATGGGTGCGTTGGTGCGCGAGGATCCGCGTGACGTAAATCTCGTCATCAAACACGTCAGCAAGCACTCCAGCGGACAGCTCAAATTTTTTGCAGCTCAAAAAATGTGACCGTGTTGTCTGGACATGGAGGGTAAGCAACTGCGCATGTGTGAAAATCAATACAAGCAACTGCACTGAGCTTGCACCAGCATATCAACATGGACGCCTTCGAGGAGAGACTTTGCAAGGAGGTTCACCGGTACCAAAACCTTTACAACATGCCTTTGAGGGAATTCAAAGACACACACAGCGCACATCTGCCAGGCGCACTAGCAAGCTGCAAAAACGAAATATGAATTGAGCACATCCGCAGAGTGCGTTGGTAGTCCACTAGTCCGCTAGTGTGGAAAGTATGAATTGACCTTAAGCCTTCTCCAAATCCACAAAACACATGTGGATTGGTTGGGCAAATTCCCATGCCCCCTCCAGCACCCTAGCGATGGTAAAGGGCTGGTCCACAGTTCCATGTCTAGGCCAAAAACCACATTGCTTCTCCGCGATCCAAGGTTCAACAATCAACCGTACCCTCTTCTCCAGTCCCCTACGTAGACCTTACCGGGGAAATCTGAGGAGTGTGATCCCCCTGCAGTTGGAAAATGCCACAACACATGCCTTCGTAAAGATGGAGACCACCACCCACAATGTCCACACATATTGCAGAGGTGTCTCAACCAAGACAGCAGAGGTCCTCAAAGTACTCCTTCCAAAAGTATTCCCAATTATATGATCAGTTCACATTCCAGCTCCCTGCCCCTACTGTAAACAGTGTGAGTATGTTGGTGGTCAGTGGACAACTCTGCTCCTCTCCTCACCCGAGTGTCTAGAACATACAGCCACAAGCCTGATGATACAACTACAAAGTTGATCGTTAACCGGCAACCTTGGGTGTCCTGGTGTCAAGTGCACCAATGGACATCCTTATGTTTTTACATTGTGGGCAAACTGCAATTTGCACAGAAGTCCAATAATTGAACAATACTTGGGATCAGATTGGGCAGGCCGTTCCTCCCAACCACACACCTCCAGGTCACGCTGTTATTTTCCATGTGCGAATTGAAGTTTCCCAGTAGGACAATGGAGTCCCCTTTTGGGGGCTTTTCCAGCACCATCCCAAGGACTCCAATAAGGGCAGGTAATCTGAACTGCTGTTTGCTGCGTAAGCAGCAAAAACGGACAGAACTCATTTCACGACCCAACTTTTGGGTTCTAAACCCAAGCAACTTTTTCATCCACTAGTGTGAACTCTAACATACAGGCAGAGAGCCTGGGGGCTATCAAAAAGCCCACCCCTACCCCCTGGCTCTCATCCGGGGGCATCCAACCCCTCTCAAGGACTTAGGTTGTGGAGCTGAGGCTTTGTGTCAAGGTGAGGCTATATGTAGCCGGTATCACTCAATCTCCCCGACCAGCTCTCACTCCTTCCCCAGCAGAAAGGTAACAATTAGACAATTACAAGAGGGAATTCATCAAATCTGTCCGACTGACTGTTCTGTTATCATTTTGTGTTCTTTAGTTGCAGCTTTTGCTTGAGTTGCTATGTGATGCAAAGGTAGGGGTCTCATCTTGATAAGAACAGGGTGATAGGGGAGAAACAGTACTGACCTACTCTGCTGTACATAGCTTCTAACAGAAAACACTGTGCTGTGTTGTGCTGGGCATTCCCCACACTCATGGTTGCATTGATGCAAAGCACACAGTAAATGCTGCAGATCGCTATCGAGGTGCGGAACAGATGAAAGGCTGATTTTTGGAGGCCTGTGCTCCTGCTTGTTTTTGCATATCACCTCTAGGAGTTGGAACTCCCTATTATAGTGAAGCACCCTGGCACTGTTACAAGTATGTGTTCAAGGTAAGGTTGATTTGGTTTTGAAATTTATTACCACAAAAATCTGATAGGGGGCATCTCACCCATAATACAGACCTACTGGCTGTGTGACTGAGAGCACATAGACCTGTAGTGTGGGAATTTTTTTTTTTCTAATAATATAAATCAGAGATCGAAACAACATTCAGACAAAAAAATATCCAAGAAGATACACATTTCAGAGCTATTTCACTTCCTTTCACAACCAGTAGGTTTGAGGATGTTTTGCAGATTTTCATATTTTTATAGATTTTCGTAAGCCCAGTGGATTGACTTTAGCCATAGCATAGCTAAGACAGCTAAGGCTGAAAGCTGTAGTTTGTGGGTTAAGGTGTGAAAACCAGGGGAAGACCACTTTGTGCTCGAGTGCCACGTTGTGCATCACCAGAACTGAATGACAGCTGCAGAGGTCATGACCACGGGAACACCTGCCCCCTGAAAAAGGGGGATATATCAAACAGCACAGACACATGTTTTCCTCCACTCATCTCTGTATGGACCGGGGCAAACAATAACGCAATAATATGAATACAGCTTAACAACTCAGCATTATGAGAGATGCAACAAACAAAAATAAATGTGGAAAAATTCTGTTTTTTTCCCTGCAATGCTATTCAACCACATACATCTAGCACATTCATTCATTTTTGTCTAAAACACTGTAAAGAGCGGCCAGAAGTTTTGGGCATCACTGCTCCCGAACATCACATCAGGCCTGCAATGGGTTTTTCTGTTGTTGGGTTTTTCTTTTTCAAGCGTTAAGCAATTACAGTAAAGTAAAACACTGAAAGAGCAGTCTTTTGAATTTCAGCTTGTTTACTCAGTTGACACTATAACACTGCCTCAAAACTAAAGACAAAAATATTAAGTCTTAATAATTAAAATGTGCAAAGAAAATTAAGTTTAATTTCAGGTTTTCAAGTCTAATATTTCTGTGGTAAAAGTGAAGCCTGTATGATTATGACAACAACATTGGCTCACTTCCAAACTGAACTAAAACAGGTGAATACCTGTTGCCAGTGTATGGATCATGTCTGAAAGCTCACACAGGGGTCAGAAGGAGATGACCAGCTCAATGAAGTACAACTCGCCATCTGTTCCATCTTTCAAGAGTGGCTCAGACAGTGTTTTTAACTCCCTCTGAAGTGGAAGATATTTAACTAAGTTTTGTGTTTGATAAACAGAAAAGGTTCAAGGATCCATTTCATGTGTTCAGCATGCACACAGACTTAGAGGTGATAATAAATGCAGGAGTTGCAGCAGGAATTCAAACACTCAAGATTCAACAAGACAGTAGGTTTTGGAGAAGTTGTATTATATGAGCTCAAATAGCTGGTAGTTAAGGTGAACTGTTTTAAAGTATCCCAAATGTTTCATTTTATGTCCTATTACCTGGTGAATAAACAGTACATCGGTGTAAAGATCAGAGCGATTCACAGGAGCTATTTAACCAATCCCTGGAAAACAGTTTTATTTCTGGCTGTGACGACCCACGGCTGAGAGCTGGGTTGGGGTGTGCCAGACTAAAGAGGAAATGTTGACCAACTCTTCTTGCGCACTCCTGCAGTATTTACAGTGTAAACTGGGAGGCTGGCAGAGGAGCGTGTTCCTATTTATCTAAGCTCTAGGCTTATCAGTGCAGATTGAAGCTGTTATGAGAAACATTTTTTTGTGGGTGGCCTCTCCAACGTTTGAGGTTTGGCCACGAGGCTTGGGGGGAATGCAGTGCAGCCTGGCATCCTATTGTTGTCCTTCTGTGTATTTGATCGATAATCCTTCACCTCATCCCAGGTCTGTGGGAATAGGAAGCTGTAAGCAGAGTGACAGATGCAATTAGAGATCAGCTTTGTTTGGCAATAGGCTTAACACTGTGTGGATCCAAGGCTAAAAACTGTGTTTATGTTCAAATACAGATTGTTGAATAAAGTTACATGCACATGCATGCCTCATTTCAACTCCCACAGTTATGCCTGGTTCAGACTCAAGGACCCAAGAACAGTGCTGGGCATCACAAACCCAAAAAATTTGTCTTGAGTTATTTGGCCACTAGAAGAACATACACACAGCTAATAGGGAGTCTTGGTCATGCTGCTCTTAATGGATTCAACTGAAAGAAATGCTGTGGTGTTTGCTCTATCCGGCCAGAATAGTGAAAGTGTGCAGATCGTTTGGCCATAGTGATGCAGATGAAGTCAGCAATATGGTGTTCTTCACCACTAAAAGAAAGTGTGTCACATTTATTGTCACTTAGGCTACGTTCAGACTGCAGGGCTTAATGCTCAAATTGGATTTTTTTGTGAAATCAGATTTTTATGCAAGTTCGTTTCCACATTTCCAATTAAATATGACTTGTATGTGATCTCCTGTGTGAACTTCATACGACCCCAAAGTGTATGACCCAGTATGACACAATGACGTTACAGGCAGCGAGCGTGCTAAAGTGTTTGCGGAAGTAAACATGGATGATAACAGTGGAGTGTTGTCCAACTGGAGCCACCACAATTACAATCTAATTGTTTTAAAGAGAAGATTGAAAAGGAAGAGAGCCAGGTTTTCGGTTTGGTTTTTGGTGTATCAGTGACATGTAGGTTGGATAAATGCGACCTGGCTGTTCAGACAGAAGTCGCATGGCAAAAGATCAGATACATAGTGGATTTAGGACCACATATCCAAGTGGCCTGGGTCGCAATTGAACCGATCAGATCTGTCTTGTTCAGACTGTCATGAAAAGATCAGGTACAGGTCGCATAGGGAAAAAAAAAAAAAGGGATTTGGGTGACTTTAGCCTGTAGTCTGAACGTAGCCTTAGTGTTGAGGTTCCAGATCGCAACCAACTGAAACTCCTCCCGTACCCCTCCCCTTCCAGTTGTGTATGAGAATCTACAGCGGCCATCAGTTCAATGTTTTTGTTTGTTTTTTGTTTTGTTTATTAGAAGGAACCCCATTAGCTGCAGCAAGCTGCTGCTAATCTTCCTGGGGACCCATTTAAATTGATTCAGTGACACATTTAGGAAACATACACCAAACATAATTCACTATCCATATACAGTAATCTTAACATTAGATAATTAATGTTAATGTGTATGAGCTCAGGTCTGGTCTCATTGGAGACCAGGCTTATCGATCAAACTAATTAAAGAAGAGTTGACTTTGACGAATGACATCACACTGACTTGTGGAAAAAATTTATTGAATGAGTATTTCATGATGGAAGATAGCCATTTCTGAATGAAGTCAGTCAGGTCCTGGAGCCAGTGGTGGTACTGCATTTGCAAAAAAGCACTTCTGCATTGGCCTCATTTTGGACACAGCAACATCTACGTCAGGGACTGGGGGCAGTGTTGTCGTGACCAACAAGCAACGGTGTAAACACAGAACTGCCATTTTTAAAACAACAGCTAGAGAGTAATGTAGTATAGTAGTAAAATGAACTATATGGACACTAAATTAAAGCAGCAATGGTCTGAGGAGGAGACCCAGTCCTTCCTGGCACTGTGATCTTCTACCAAAGGCAAGGGGCACCAAGCAAGAGGATTCAGCTGCAGATGGCTGCAGTTAGATATGAGCAGAGCCTCGATCAGCTCCTTAATAAACTGTAAATCTCAATAACGACTACAGGGGCCATAAGAAAGAGGAGGAACACAACGGCAGTGGTCGACCTGAAAAGACTAAAACTGTGACATATGCAGTGACGTACTGATCTTTTACGGTGACACAATGACGTGACTCCAACTTGGCTCCTTGTTAATGGAAAAGCAAATCAGTTATTAAGAGGAACAACATTTGAACCAAATAAGCACCAGCTCTAGCACCAGCACCGAACTAGCAACTGATTGTTCTCGGTGGAAAAGGGCTAACAGAGGCAGAAAACTCCAGCTACAGCTCAACTGCAGGATTTACTCTGTTCCTTAATAAAGGAAATACAAACAAACCTCCTAATGTCAAATATCACAATATCAAGTGTTTACAGTGATAAACACCTGACTCTGAGGTGATCACAAAATGTTAGTTGTAGCTCCAGGTACATAATATGTTCATGTGATTGCCTCTATGGGTTTTTTTGGCTCCTCCCAAGTGTTATGTGCTCTCCACTGACCTGCTGGAGTATCATGCTAACATGGTAACAAGTACAGTGAAATTGTCATTTTAATCACTATTTAAGATATTGCAAAATATTTAAAAAAAACATATAGAGGTGACTGTTCTCATTAATTGTCTTACGTTCCCATAATGAACTGAAATATTGCACCAATTACTTTTTAACCTTTTGCACTTGCACCACAGTCAGTGCCCAAAACAAAATACCTTGAATTATATCTGTAAAGTTGATAAACAGAAGCTTAAGGTTCAGCTTAAGGACAACCAAAATTTCAGAAACAGAAAAACAAACAATTAGAAAAGAAGAACTGAATATCCCAGATGATGGGATTTCTGACTGACCGCTGATCCCTGTAGTTTAAAACTCCTGGATGTGATGTTTGGAAGGTAAGACTTACAGAAATGAACTCATGCTCTCTTGTAGAAGTGCTTTAAAAATCTCTTCATGAAGTTCTTTGCAAAGTGAGTCATACAGCTGTGTAATGCATGCAAACGTTTCCGTCCTATCAAGCCAAATTAATTTGGGGATGTGAGAAAACTGAGAGCAGACAGCTTTTCTCAGCCGAGTGCACTTTAACCTGCACTTTCATCACCTGATGTAGGTGGGTCTGGCTACAACAAAGGATAATGGTTCTGATGACGGATGCCAGTGCTGTCTCACTGTGTGGCATCTGTGCTCTAACACACACACACACACACACACACACACAATCAAAGCTGCTTGTTGGGTTCTGAGAGATCAGCTCAGTTTCAGGGTGATTGATTTCACACTGAGAAAAGACTTCCACCACTACACTCCACTGGATACAAGTGAATCACGCCTGCAGGATTTTGCCCAAGTGCATACATGCACAAGAATAACCAGCAGCAAGCAATGGCAAGCAGGGTTACTCATAGTCCCAGAATGCATTTTTGGCCATTTGAATCATAATACAGACATTTCAGTGAGATTTGTCATGTTTTAGACTCCTCCATACAGATGTTGAAGCAGGAATGTGTTGCAAGAAATAGGTGTATCTGCATTTACCACATGTACACATTTCTGGTTGTTTCTGGAGCATTTCTATCCATCCAGAGCAAACACAACTGAAGACACCTCTTGGATGAGAGGACAAACATCTTCAAGAATCTTCAACCAAGTCCAGGTGCCCTGAATTAATATTACTTGGACATTTCTAAACATATGTGAGTAAAAATCAGTTAAGGTAGCGCTGAAGCAATGTAGCTGCCTACAGGTGTGTACAGTAATCTATACCTCCATAAGCTGCACTTTTTACATCTTTTTCTTTTAAAGATCAAACTATTCACACATTGAAAAACAACATGCCTGATGCAGAGGGTGCTCTTTTTTCACATTGCTTTATACGATGTGCTATATAGTGCACCCATAGTGTTAATAGTGTGTTGATTAAAATTCATATTTAAGAGAACTTGTCCATTAAATCTGTTATTTGTTGGATTGCTGTGATGCAGTATGTACAGTAGTACATTTTAGCAATAGGTTACACATCGCTTCATCTACACAGGGAGTGGTATCATGTTATTTACAGTAGAATCTATTCTATTCTATTCTATTCTATACATACTCGATACAATGATGAGATCTTTTAGGGATCAATTAGTTTGTTAGCTATATTGCCTTATCCACAACAAACAAAGGTTGATATAGATGTCTTTTATAAACTGTGCAGAGTTTGGGACGTTAGCTGTTACATAGCATGTTAACCCATGATGACATGGTTAACCTCCATGACAGTGGGCAGGGACCTCCACAGAGCAGTGAGGCTGGAGCGCTGGGCAGCGGTGAGATTGGTTGGTGGCAGTGCCCTGACCTCCTTCTGGAGGATTTACCAGAGGGAGACTCCAGGGGAGGATCAGGACTGGTGGGTTCAAGGTCCAGATCAGCCAAAAAGAAGGCTGGGGAGCAAGGTTGCTGCGAGGTTTGATGTTGGTGTTGTTCAGGTGTGAATCTAGCATAGCCAATGCTAACTGATGAAGTGGGAGGCCGGAGGCTAGCCACAGGAGCTGGAGCAGGCTGGAGGCTGGAAGTCACAAGGGCTGGAACTGACAGGGGGCTAGCAGAATAAAAACTACATGGTATCAAGCTGTGCAAGAGTTGAGCCATGATTTTACGTACCTGCAGGTCGCATGCCACAATCATGTTGTCCGTAGAGCTTTTGATGGCTCTTTGAAACTTAGAAGTTGTGGCTGTCACTCTTGCATATTCTTGAACGAATTGGTCCAAATCACAAAGGCCAAAGTCACTGAGAAAACTAACCAGTTGGGACAGAAAAAGGTCTGCTGGGTCCATTTTTTGGTTGGATTGTGCCAGTAGTGTAGCAGGAAGCAGTATCCAGACAAGATGCAGGCAAACAGACTGAACTTAATAATCAAAAACCAACAGAGGGCGCTGCGGTGATGGCAGGAAAATCCAAAAATCCAAAAGATATCCAGAACCAGGAAAACAAAACCCAACAATGATTAAACAAAAAGCAAACCCAAAGTGATCCAACAAGACACAGGGAGACGAACAGGAGATGAACAGGTGAGTACGTAGGTAGATGAACAGACGATCCAACGAAGACAAGACAAAGGCAAGGGAGCAGAGATTGACACAGGTGAGCACAGCAGTGAGACAGGTGAAGTACATCAGGGCAGGGCCAACAATCACACACAGGAAGTAACACTAAACAAAGAACACCACAGAAAAGAACTAACCAAAAATAAAACAGGAACAGACAAAGTGACACATTAAACATTAAGAAACATTAAACTATCCAAAGCCAAACACCAAGGTACCACAATAAGAAAAGCCGAACCACAAGGAATCACAACAGTTCTGCCACTCCTCTTTGCTTAAGTTGTTTCCTTTGTGTCTCTGGCACATGATCCGCAGATTATCGTAGATATCTTTTCTTAGCCCATTAATTTGTTTTTTTATATATAAAACACAGCTGCTCTGTGTGCTGTACGCTGGAAAAAAACATTTTTGGCCCTGTAATTATTACTTTGACTACTTGTTTAAATTCTACAAGGATTTATCATTTCAGTGCTTTTACTACAAAATGTTGCCTTTTATTCAGTGTGTTACTTGATGATTGTCTGTAAATTTATATCCTCATTTTTATATGTTAATGTGATGTTTCACACCAAGTAAAATTGACTTCAGTGATCTATTGACTTTACTACCTGATACCACAAAGTAAAATGTACTTGGCTAATAGCAGTGATGTTTGCCACCATGTGAGTGCAGTCAGGAGATGCTCAGGCTTCCTGTTTCAGCTGAGACATGTCCAAAGACATGTCAACTGGAAGAGGAGGACGTGTGGTCACTCATTTTACCAACAAACTTCATGGATATGGACTCCTATGGGTAGGTTAAATGCTTAATTAACTTTATCTGTTGCCTTTTACTCATCTGCTCATGTCACTGTTGGAATCATAGACTGTATCTAAAAATGGATGACGTTGGTGGGGCTCAAAAATGAAGCTCAAGTGGAAGTGCAAAAAGTTGCAATACACCCGTCTGCTGCAGCAAACTGGCTCCAAAAAACTCTGGCTCCAGATAACTTCAATTCAAAAATCATGAAATACTCAATAATTTATGTTCACAAATCATTCTAGTGTCATTAACTGAAGTGAACACATCTTTTTAGTAATTTGGTGTCTGAGGGCATGGTGACAGGTCGTATGGAAGCTCCGCCCCATCACATCACCACATGCCACCACACACACAAACACACACACACACACACACACACAAACATATATCTATATCTATATCTATATATATGTATAGCTATATATGTTGCAGGTAATGGAAAATCCCTCATATTTCATTTTTTTTTTTTCAATGTAAAACAAAAATCAAATAAAGGCTCGTTTTTTGTTTTTTTAATGCTCACCTCTGAATGGAAATCAAATGACCAGAACATACACGGACCAGGAAGGGTGTATCTTCCTGTCCATCGTCTTCTCGTTTCTTATTCAGTCAGGTGTCTGTCATATTTTTAATCCCGCCCTCTTCATATAGGCCAATCAGGAACTGATAATTTAAGACTGCTTCTGTTTCAATCAAACTCTCTCACACACTTAACTATTGTCATTCACATTACATATCATACTGTTTTACATACACAGTCATTCTGTTTAAGTAGTGTTTGTGAGAGTATGATTGTGCATGTAAGAGATTTTAGTAGTGTGTGTGTGAGACTATGGTAGAGTATGTACAACAAATATGAAATACTGCCTAAACGGCCTCTAATACAAATGGGTTAAACGTGCAGAGTCCGACAATATCGAGGTCCTTGGTCAGTCACGCCCCTGGGGAGCATCGAAAAGACGGTGAAACTTGACTATATAGACGAAGTAAAAGTCGTACATAGGTTACCGTAGGTGAACCTGCGGAAAGAGCTGCTCATACCCCGGGGTTCATCAGCACCAACCTTGACCCTCCATCTCCTGCCCCGTCATCGTCACTGTCCATTGGGGTCTTCTGTACCTGTTCCACTTTCACCACGTTGATTTTGGAATAGAAAACATGTCTGTTGTTTCAAAGTTGAGAGTTTGACACTTTTCTAGGTATCTCGCTTTATATCTGACAACTAATTTGTGGGTAACCTTGTGGAAAATAAAGGATGGATTTGCATCCATCACAGTGGACGTAGCCGCCATACTGGCAGTGTTATTAAGTCCAAAATGGCTGACCTCTGTTTGCAAGGTCGTTTCAGTCACGTAACTGAATAGGGTCTATATATATGATCATAATACCTCATAATGAGTGAATCCATGGATAGTTGAGTCCTACTGCCTACGTCCCAACACCACAGGTTTTTTCAGTCTACCAGGTACTTCCAGGAATTATACAACCAGATTCTCATCCTGAATAAACTGGCCCTTTGTCACACAGTCACTGATCTGCAGGTGTTTCCAAAAGTTATCTTTGCCTTTCAAATTATACTTTTGCTATAGTTCAGGAAAGGATATAAACCCTCTACCTGTGTGTAGGTCAACTATGGTGTGTATACCTTTCATCAGCCACTATTTCCAGATGACAGTTTTTTCCCCAATACATATTGCAAGATGTGCCATACAGAGGAATATAATTGTTTCAGATGTGATACTCCACAGAACTGATGTACTTCTCTCCAGACTGCCCTGGAATGAGCCAGTACTGGGTTTGAAAAATATTCATGTCTAATATTTGAATCATGTGACATAATGTCCACTGGTTTGAATGGCCTTGTTAGTTCCTGTTCAATATTCATCCAACTGAGTTCCTTGTCTGTTCCCTTCCAGTGTTTAATCAGTCTACACATCAGTCATTCTTCATTCTTGAGTGATCAGAAACAATATTTTTCCTAAAATATTTTGCTTTACGAGTTGCATTTCTCCTTCTTTAGTGTGGAATCTCCAGCAGCCCATGCTGATGGCTCCTGACTCTGTGAATTAGATCAGGAAGCTCCCTGTGTGATTTACACTTCACCAGCTGCCAGCGACAGACAAAAACCTTTAAATGAGCAGGTACTGTTGGCTAAATGTAGCCTGACCTGGGCTGAGCTACAGGGTTTCTGGCTGCAGTCGACCGCAGCACAAAGGCCAGATGCTACCTTGGAAGCAGCTCCCATCCTCAGCTAATGAATATCCTTTCACTGGGTGACAAATTGAGGAGACACAATACATGTCATAAAGTCTTCTTCCCCAGAGCAGTGCAGAGTGCTCCCTGTGGATGTGGGGGAATGTGAATCTCCTCTGTTGTGCAGCAGTCAGGCAGACAAAGAGCCAGGGCCTGGAGCCGTCAGCGACTGTGGGACACATTAAGCATCTGGTGACAGATTCGTCGGGATGCATGACCACTTTACACTGGGCTGCCTGTGTGTGGGAGTCCTGGATAGATACACGGTGGGTGTTTTTACTGCCGACTTAGTGCACGCCTCAGGAATTCCAGCACCAGTCCTGTCCTCACTAGTAAAAACTGCTTGTGTGCTCAGTTCCAAACAGCCATGAGTTTAATTGTCTGTGGTAGGAGCCTACAAAGCATAAGTGCCATCTTTTTCCTCCACTTGTCACATGTACATATCACTGGGTGTAGGAAGAAATGTGGGCAGAAAGCCTGCAGAATTCATGCTGCAGTTGTTGATAACAACCTGGAGGCTTCACAGACAGTTTGATGATTTAGCACAAATGATTCAGCACAGCACTGATGAAATACGGCTTTGTAAAGGTCAGAGTTTGTGTTTCCCAGTTTAAATGCTGCTGGGAATGACACTGTATTTCCTGTTCCATATAAATATACTCAGGTATATAAGATAGTATGTTGCTGAAAACTGAACTCTTTGATCATTTGTGAGGATTATTACAAAAACAGTATCAAAAACCCTAATTGCACTTCTTTCATTCTCATGTCACCCCTTCTGAGAAAATATAATAAACTCTATTGTCGTGGTAAGCACAATTGTGTAACTGTGTCACACTTGTAACCTTACGCTTTACTGTCTCAGCCAGTTCTGAGCTATTCAACCCTTCACATCATAGTGCTCTGTGTAACAATGAATCCATGTGTAAGACTCCTACTGTGAGTGCCAAGAGTGTCAGGTGGAGCTGTGGAGGTGTGCACTCTTTCACTTGTGTGTGTATTGTTTTTTGTCTAGAAGTTACAATATATCATTGTGCATCGCACATGTTTCTCACAGTAAAGCAGATGTTCTCTCAAATGACAGTAAAAGGATTATTTTGGATAATTCAATTCTGGTATTTACGTAACTTATGGCAACTTTGTACCTGCCACCTATTAAAAATAGACTGAATTTGAAGTAAATCATACCTAAAAGTTTTCATTAGGGTTTGACGTCTAGTTTCACTCATGTTTTGCTGACCTCTTTTAAAGGTCCTAAAAAGGCTCTAATTTCTTTACCTTCCATGATTTGCTTTGTAAAATAATTTCTGGAGAGGAAATAAACCCATCTTTTTTTTAACGTGGGAACCTTAGTTTTTTGTGCTTTGACTGCTTGGTCCACAACACAAGTAAAAAGTCATTTTATGATGATGTGCAGATATTTCCTTTGTGACCTCTTTAGCACAAGCCAAGTGCTTACTGAACAGAAACCTATACATTGTCTAACAGATTTCAACAAACTAGTAAGCATCCATGAACATGCAAGTGATCCTAATGCAGTTACCATAACAACCAATTCAGATGGATAATTTCAGTTTACTGCAGTTAAAAGCCTTGGTCAACAAAACCAAAACAAGTGGATCCTAAATACAGACTTGGGGAAAAATAAGGCTGGATAAACCTTTAACGTACATGTCAAATAATCATAATGTACTTTTTTACCATTTTAATTTAATCAACCGCACAATATAGTCTCATATGATGTTGCTCTTTTCAGCAGTTTGTTGTTTCCTGTTTCAGTCACTGCATGTGCGCTGCCATCCATTCACTTTGTTGTCCTATAATAATGGTTGACTGTTGTTGCATACAGTGTGCCTGCATAAATTTCACCAAAAAGCCCTGAACAATGGGTTTCTGTCCACTGAAGAGCTTTTAACTTGAAATGCTTACAGGAAGCATTGGTATCCATATGACATCATCAGGAGTTAATTTTAGCATCACCACAGAAAAGCCATACTCCTATGAAACTGGTGGATGGACCTTTTGAATTAACTAACCAGATTGACTTTTTTGTTATTAGAAATACTGCATAATATGCTCCACTTACTTCTCATCAGAGGTTATTTTGTGGGTTTTCAATGTGGTGAAGTTACTTGGATTATGCTACAGAAGTGATGCTGAACCTGCTAAAATATCCCTGTGCTATAAAAAGCCACAAAGATGTTTATTTTATAGACTTTGGCTCTGCTGCCAAATTCTGAGTGGTCTATGGACACCTCCTCCTTAACTTGTAACTGCTACACAGCTCCACCTTTGACTCTCCTGCAGCAGCACAGCTCAGCTGTTGCAGGTGATACCCAGAGTTTACTTTGCTTATCTGAAATACAAGCTGTCAGATAAGCTTAACTCCCATTATCCCAGGGTAAAATGTTCAGGTGTGTACAGACCGAACAGTAAATTTAATAAACAGATGCATTTATGCATGTGTATGAGGAGGCATTATATCCATGAATCTAGCTTAATAGTGGTTCACAGACTGAGAAGTTGGCAGGAGCTGGTATACCTGTCATCTTGTAATCCTGTGATTTGATATATTATTCCTTTGGCTATAAATATCTGAAGGTGTGCCAAGTAGAAGACCTTTATGTACAAAGTATGTGAAAGCCCTTACTAAAAGTCTAGTTATGGTACAGTAGATCAGTGATTCCCAGCCAGATGTACCTTTGTACTTGTAATTCAGGGTATACTGCTTTAGTAGACTGGGGTCCATGGAAAAACTCACCTTAAAAAACTGAAATTCAATTTTAATCCAAGTGAATGTGGCCCTGAATAGGTTTGAGCAAAAAACAAAACAAAACAAAGAAAAACATTATTCAACTATAAAACAAATGGACAAAAGATAAAAGGGAAGAAATGTTTAGTCTGATAGCCATGGCTAAACAAATACATTTGTGAGCACAAGTGGATGAACAATTCAAAAAATGAGCTAAAAGTATGGCTAACAATAGAAATTACTATAGTAATTATTAACTGCTAGTCAAATGTTAAACTCATTGCCAACCATTTAAGTTATTGGTTAAGAATAGGGCTGAAATTCTGTCTAAACAGTTGTTGTCTAAACAATGAGCAGATGTTAAATGGAATAGTAGCTGAATGTACGAAATAAATAAGAGAAATTAGGAAAGCTGTGCATAAATGCCCAAACAGCTGTACCTAACAATTATGGATAAGAGGTGAGCTAAATATAATCCCTAACCCTAGCGGGGCACTGAATGTGATGTGAATTTGTTGTGCGATGGGATTAGATAATAACTGAATGGGAAGATGCAAGTAGAAGTAAGTAGATGCGAATTTGCATCTATTTGTGCTGGACAACGTCAATAGATGTAAAAGTCGCATTATGTGAGTTGAAAACCTTTTACTCAAACAGCAAATTTGCATCACGTGGTATCTGATGTCACAAAACACCAATGGAGGACAAGCTTATTGTCGCTGTCTGTGTCCATCCAGATAATTTTCTTTATGACACAACTTCTGTACCAACAAATGGAGCAGCTGTTCTCTGTTTCTGGGACTTTAACAACTGGTAAAAGCAGCAATATTTGCAATTTCGTTCATTGTTGACGGCAGCAGTGGTGGTCACCGCGGTTACTGGGAGGAGTGCTCCTTGAACTGTTACCTAATCGTGGTGGTGGAGTTTGAGAGCTAGATATAGTCGGCCTCACCTCAACACATAGCGACGGCTCTGGAACCCAAGTCCTTGAGAGGAGTTGGACGCTTGGCTTTGCTGGAGTTGCTATGGGTGAGAGGCGGAGGGCAGGGGTGGGCTTCTTGATAGTCCCCAGGCTCTCAGCCTATATGTTGGAGTTCGCCCTGGTGGACGAAAGGGTTGTTCCTTGCACCTCCGGGCCGGGGAACAGGTGGTGACTGTTGTTGGTGCTTACACACTGAATAACAATTCAGATTACCCATCCTTTTTGGAGTCCTTGGGACGGGTGCTTGAAAGTCCCCTTGAAAGGGGACTCCATTGTCCTACTGGGGTACTTCGATGCTCACATAGACAACAACAGCATGACCTGGAGGGGCGTGGTTGGGAGGAAAGGCCTGCCCGATCTGAACCCGAGTGCTGTTCAGTTATTGGACTTCTGTGCTAGTCACACTTTGGTCATAACAAACACCATGTTCAAACATAAGGATGTCCACCGGTGCACTTGGCACCAGGACACCCTAGGTCACTGGTCTACGATCGACTTCACAGTCGTATCATCAGACTTGCGGCCGTATGTTTTGGACACCCGGGTGAAGAGAGGAGCAGAGCTGTCAACTGGCCACTACCTGGTGGTGAGTTAGATCAGGTGGCAGGGGAAGACACCACGCAGACCTGCTAGGCCCAAACAAGAAGTGAGGGTTTGCTGGGAACACCTGGCGAAAGAACCTGTCAGGGTGATTTTCAAATCACACCTCCAACAGAGCTTCGATTGCGTCCCGAGGGCAGTGAGGGACATTGAGTCTGAATGGGCCTTGTTCCGCTCTGCCAGTTTCGAGGCGGCTGTTGCAAGCTGTGGCCGCAAGGTAGCAGGGACCAGTCACGTCAGACTGAAGAAGGAGGCCTACAGGGCGTGGCTTGCCTGTGAGTCTCCGGAAGCAGCTGACTGGTACTGGCGGGCCAAGCGGAGCGCAGCTGTGGCAGTTGCTGAGGCAAAAACTCAGGCGTGGGAGGAGTTTGGTGAGACCATAGAGGAAGACTATTGATCGGCTCCAAAAAGGTTCTGGCAAACAGTTTATTGGACTGGACCTGACCAATAAACTGGACTGGACACCAACACACTCTATAAGAAAGGTCAGAGCAGACTTCATATGCTCAGAAAACTGAGATCCTTTGGGGTACAGGGGACACTTCTGAGGACCTTCTACGATTCTGTGGTGGCATCAGCCATCCCGTATGGAGTGGTCTGCTGGAGCAGCAGCATCACGGCTGCAGACAGGAACAGACTAAACAAATTGGTAAAGCAAGACAGCTCTGTCCTGGGCTGCCCTCTGGATCCTGTGGAAGTGGAGGGAGACAGGAGGATGATGACAAAGCTCTTGTCTATCATGGAGGACACCTCCCACCCCCAGCAGGAAACATTAACATCACTGGGCAGCTCCTTCAGCAACAGACGGCTTCACTCGCGGTGTCTCAAGGAGAGAAACCGCAGGTCCTTCCTTCCTGCTGCAGTCAGGCTGTTCAAATCAGCCTGCTCCCAGTAGTTCAGATCAACATAGAACCAACTGTAAAATAACAAAAAATGGGAAGCATGTGCAATATTCCATCTCTGCCACTTAATATTCTATTCATCTCTCATCTAATTTTAATCTTCTATACGTGCTTCTCCACACTTGGGTCGCAGGGGTCTGCTGGAGCCCATCCCAGCTGTATATTCTATTCAGATTACTATTATTTTATACATATATTTTATTCTCTATTTATTTTTCTCTGAAACCTTTTTTTTAGGAAATGCAATTTTTAAATCTGGTGCACTGTGTGCATTGTGTGCTGCTCTTTTTAATCTTTGCACTTTGATGTATCCCCCACTGTGGGATACATCAAGGATCTATCTATCTATCTATCTATCTGTCTATCTATACTGTCCGGCGCCTTGGGGGGGAAGGCGGCACTGTAAACAGTGTGGGCAGGGAGCTGCTGACTTCAACTGGGGATATAGTTGGGCAGTGGAAGGAATACTTTGAGGAGCTCCTCAATCCCACCTACATGTATTTACCTTTGGAGTGGCAAACCAGGGTGGTGGTCCCCATCTTTAAGAAGGGGGACCAGAGACCAACTACTGGAGGATCACACTTCTTAGCCTCCCTGGGAAAGTCTACGCCAGGGTACTGGCAATAGTTGATAGTTGAATCTCGGACTGAGGAGGAGCAAAGTGGTTTTCGTCCTGGTCATGGAACCATGGACCCTCGCTAGGGTGCTAGCGGGGGCATGGGAGTTTGACTATCCAGTCCACATGTGCTTTGTGGACTTGGAGAAAGCCTACAACCATGTCCCCAGTGGCATCCTATGGGGGCGACTCCAGGAGTATGGGGTGGATGGCCCCTTGCTAGCGATCATTCAGTCCCTGTACTGAAGGAGAATGTGTCTGGTCCGCGTGGCTGGCAATAAGTCAGACCTGTTCCTAGTGAGGGTTGGACTCCACTAGGGCTGCCCTTTGTCACTAGTTCTGTTCATAACTTTTATGGACAGAATTTATAGGTGCAGCCGGGTGGTGGAGGAGGTTGAGTTTGGTGGCGAGAGGATCTCGTCTCTGCTCTTTGCAGATGATGTGGTCCTCTTGGCTTCATCACGCAGCGACCAGCAGCTCTTGCTGGGAAAGGGCTGTCTGGGCCTCTCCTATTGGCAGTTACTCGTGGATGGTAAAATCACCAGTACACATGAGGCAAAAATTTATGTCACGGCTGGCCTGGCATGCGAGTGAAAGGTAAAATGACCAGAAAAGTGTCCAGAAATTTTTAAAATAGCTACAAGTAATTTATGAAAAAAAAAATAGTTTAAATTAATGAATAAATAGCTGAAAAGACTTGAAGAAATGGATAAATTTATGCATACCTATCTATCTATGGATCGATCGATTGATAGATATGTAATATTCAGTTTTCTATTCCTTGATAAATGAATTGCTTCAATCAAACTGACCAGCCATCAGCCGTTCAAGAAACACATTTAAGCTTAACACTTTCTTCTATACTGAGACAACCAATCTCATAACATTATATTTAGACAGTTATTGGTTTCATTTGAAAAATTAAGCTCAGAATGTGGTTTGCAGCTTCATAAAGGGAATAATCAAAGTGAAATTATGTAAATGTCATTTTGAGCAAGAAAATGTCCTGACAATACCCAACATGATTTTTTCCTTGATATGCAGTGCAGCAATAGACCCTCCCTTTTTTCTATCAGAGGCTTCATGTAAAAACATATTAGGGCTATGTTCAGTGGAAGTATCACCGCCTCAGGGTGCAGACCTGGAATTCATGGTTTGCTTGGTGGATAAGAGAAGGCTGCCGGTGCCCCTGGCTTCAGTAGGATGTGGTGGAGAGTTTATCTGCAGATAGAACTTCCCTGACAGACTGACTTGGAGCTGTCTGACTGCTGGGAAACAAAAAACAATGGGAGAGGATTAGTGAGCTGACAGATGATCACAGGAGAGGACACATAAAGGGAAAATTGTTCAAAATAGAACACCTCCAATCAACCACTTATATTCTTCATCTGTGTTTTTAGTGAGAACTGTAGAAAGCTAGCTAATCAGAGCTTTACCAAATCAAAATGTAAAATATTTGAAATCAAAATGTAAAATGTTTGAAATTCAGATTGTGCAGAAAATCTGCAATCTGAATGAACAATCACAAATATTGTTAAAACAACGCGTATATCCAATAGTCTACACATGTCAAGGGCTTCAAATTCCTCAGCTAATGACCCCCTCTAAACCCTCAAGCACTCAAAGGAAGTAGTACTCTTGTTTTACTTCCACTGCAGCACTACAAGGCTGCTTGCTCATGGTGATCATTCAAACTGAAGCAATACCACATTTTCCCAAATTAGCAAACCTTTCTCTTTATGAGCCCTGGGGCTTGCTGACATGAAGATATCAGTTTGATCTGCAGGACTGCTGCTTATCCATCTTCCACAAGATTGGAATCTCTCTTCAAAGGAAAGCCCAGCACTTCCTATAATTACTTGTGACTTATTAACCTGCAGTTAAGACCAATTATGTCTATTAATAACCTGCACAGCAGAAGCTGAGAACTTAATGACTTAATATGGAGGTAGAAGTACCGAGAGGACGTATAGGAAGACATGATAATTTAAGGAGATTGTATGCACTCACAACATGGACCAGGTGTTGAACTTCCTGAATACAGATATTCAGCGTGCTTGTGAAAGGGCTGTCACCTTCTGTGTCATTACCCAGAAACACCTCCTTCAGGTTACCTCTGTCCAGCCAAAGGTAAAGCAGTGGTGAACTTATGCCTATGTTTAAACTGTAAACATACTTAAGTATTATAACCAAAAAGACCATGACTTGTAGAGAAAAAAGCATACCAAGAGTTGAGTACAGCAATGTTTCTGTTTCCACAGTAGCTGGGAGAGCCACACATTGCAAGCTGCGTAGAACAAACTGCATATCAAAAAGGTTTTGTAAATTCAAAAAATATAAGTGCATCAGCAGAAAATACTAATGCAAAATGAATGTTGACAGGAGACCTGTTGGATGATTATTGCCTGCAGATGTGTAAAAGGAAAGTTGATTGTTTGAGAAGTAAGTTGTGTAAGAAGTAAGTAAGTAAGCAATCCGATAATGTTACAGGAATATTAGAATTTTCACATTTAGATAAAAGTACAGTAACCAGATAAATGTAACCAAGGTTGTCTCCCTGCATGGAAACATGCTGACATACTGCCAATGAGAACCATAGAACTTTTCTTCTCATATGTAGACAACAACAGTCCACCAAAGCTTTGCATTTGAGTTGCATCTTTTGTTTTGTGATTTTTCCATCAGTGAACTTGTGTTCTTTGAATTTGCAATGTGTTTCAGATGTGATAGAAGTTCAACCTGTATTGCTGTCCAATTGACAAATCTTGCACAGTATAAACCTCTTAAAGCCAGTGTAAAAACTGTCAAGGAGCATTTTGAACATAAGTTCACCAACTAAATGTGAACACTTAAGCTTGACCTACATCCACTTGACCTGCATCCAAATCTGAACTGAGAATTTAAGGTTGTACCAACTACAAATTAATACTTGCACTCACCATCACAAGATGGCAGCATGTTTCCATTTGTCCATATATATAGTGTATATATAGTCTATGGTCCAACCCAATGTCAGAAATTTATGGGGGACATAGAAGCATCTTACCAAGTGTCAGTGATTCCCATCACAAACACACATGTAATTGTTCTATCTGCTAATTTGTGTTGAACCCCCACTTGACGTATTCAGCTGTTGTATTTCTCTCTATCACTCTTCAACTCTTAGTGATTGTGTTTTCATGTGTGCTTGCTGTTGAGGGCACCTCCACCTGCCTCTCAATGAGGCAGATGAATGAGGTCTGCGTTGATCTGCTATGCTGTATACGTGGGTACCATCAGGCTCTATGTTGTTGTCTTTGCTATCACTGATCTCTCAGCAACTGTACTACCAGAAGCTTAGTGACAGATCTTTCATCGTCCCCCACCAGCAGGAAACGGGAGGAAGGTTGTGCGTCACCGATATGATGTAGTGTTTGTCCCAGACAGGCCTTTTGACTGATGGGGACTGCTCAGTAATTTTCCTGTTGCCTGAGTCATCTGAGTACGTGATGGCATAATTAGCCTCCCTGCTGTCAGATGGAGGGCAAACTTTGGTGTTAGCCTGTAACACTCACAAACATTTCACTTTTTAAAAGCAGGTGGGGAGCCACATCTCTCCTAGTAGATTAGATCACTTAATTGGGTGTATTATCATGCCTATTTGAGTGGATTCACCTGTGAGCTTCCTTCTCTCAGCACATGCAATAATAAAGACATCAGTTTAACCCCAAAGTACAGCTATATACAGGTGATGATTGAATAGATAAAACACTTATCAAAAACGGCCTGTAATTCACATCATTTAAGTCATCAAGGACACCAGGTGCAGATGTGAACTCTGACCTTGATCTTTCATTACTGTCCTCTGCCAGCTTCACTATCATCTCCATCTTAAAAAACAAGCCACATCTGAAATAAATGAACATTTGCTACTGGATTGTTGGTAGTGTTGAAATAACATAAACATAACAAAATAGCTTTGGAGAATTTTCATTCAACTGTCATAGCGATTGTGAACAGCCTATACTTTTATTTTTTGCTGGCTGCAGCTTCCAAAGGATTTGCATTAATAACTATGGTCAAGAACAGCAAATTACTGCGTCATCAAACTTTGATATACTGACTTTGAAGTGCTTTATTATTCAGTGATATCATCCCTTGAATTACAGTACAAGAGACTTCACCCATTAAATGAAATATGCTAAAACAGTCACTAAAAAGTAAACTCAAGATGTATCCTGTGCTACCAGCTGTTTATGTACTTTTAGCTTACAGATTCAAATGTTTATCATACATTTAGCTAATAATTTCTTGTACTGGTACTCCTTGTTTTCTGTTTTATGAGGGTTTGAGTCTCAGGGGCAGCAGCCTCAGCAGAGAATCCCCAACAGCCCTTTCCTAGGCAGGCATTCCCAGGCCAGGAAGACATATAATTCTTCTAGCATGTCCTGGGTCTCGCCCAAGGTCTCCTCCCGGTTAAACATGCCCGAAACATGTCCCTTGTGAGGCATCCTAACCAGATGCCCAAACCACCTCAACTGGTTCTTCTCAATGTGGAGGAGCAGTGGTCATTACCCAAAGTTCATGAACATAGGTGAGGGTTGGAACATAGGTCGCCCAGATAATCAAGACCTTTGCCTTTGGCTTAGCTCCCTCTTTACAACAACAGACTGCATCACTACACATGCTACCTCAATCCGCTTGTCAATCTCCTGCTCCAGTCGACCCTCACTCGTGAACAAGATCCAGAGATATGTAAACTCCTCCACCTAAAGTAGAACCTCCCCCCTACCTGGAGTGGGCAATCCACCCTTTTCTGGCTGAGAACCATGGCCTTAGCCTTGGAATAGCTGATCATACTAGCCACTTCATACTTGACTGTGAAACCTCCCCAGCGGGAGCGAGAAGTCACTACTCGATGAAGCCAAGAAGACCACATCCTCTGTGGAAAGCAGAGATGAGATCCTCCTGCTAACAAACCCAACCCTGTCCACTACCCTACTGCGCCTACAAATTTGGGCTGCGCTGGTGGAGTCCAACCCTCACTGGGAACAGGTCTGACTTACTGTTCACTATGTGAACCAGACTCACAGTCTTTTGGTACAGAGAACAAGGGTCCATCCACCACATACTCCTAGACTACGCCCCACAGCATGCCCTGGGGGACATGGTCATAAGCCTTCTCCAATTCCATAAAACACATGTGGACTGGAATACCAAACATCCCCTTCAGTATCCTAGTGAGGGTAAAGATGAGGTTCCACATCTGAGACAAAAACCACATTGCTCCTCCTTGATCTGAGGTTCAATGATCGACCCTACCCTCTTCTACAGTACTGCGGTGTAAACCTTACCAGGGAGGCTGAGAAATGTGATTCGATTGTAACTGGAACAGCAGGGTGCCAGCCACACCCTATAGACTTCGTTCTTCCGCCTCATCACTGCAACTAGTCCAAGCTACCCTGCGACCACAGCTCAAAACAGCTGCCTTGGCAATGGCAGAGCAGAATAAGGCCCATTCGGACTCAATATCCCCCACTGCCCTCAGAACACGTTTCCCCCTAAACCAGGAATTATGTGTGCGTCCACACGAAGACGTAGAAAATGCTGTAGTATATATGCCAAGCCTGTATGTGGCAATGTAATGCTGCCACAGAAATGCACCAAAACAGAGACGAAGACACGGAGCACACTCATTGAACTCATTCGACACAGAGCATGCATTAAACTTTTAAGAGGTAAAAGGTAAACCCCCAAGGTAAACACATAAACAACACATAACAATACACACTTGTTACTCACGGTAGTTGTACAGTTTGAGAATCTTTTGCTGTAAAAGCCAAAACAAGGCCAGTAGCTGCTGCAGCACTAATGCTATGCTGTATTCTGCCATTGTTACTGTTGTTGTCAGGGGTTGTGCATGTCAAAGCCGGGGCTACGGCGGCATCGTTTCAGGAGAATGTGTAATTGCCATCCACTCGGAGATGCAGTGGGTGGCGTCTTCAGACTTTCCCACTCCGGGACCCATTTTCAAAAAGTATTGTTTTCAGCTCCCAAAATGCGGTTTCTGTGTGGACCATGGCATAAATGCTAAACTTTACCGTCTGCACTGAAACCTCTCTGAGTGGACAGGGCCTAAATCTAAAATAACCAAACCAGGACTAGGGTTAATACTCAGGCCAGGGGGAACCAAGGAAAAGGAGAGACAGGACTGGGCTTACCAGTATCAACATACCAGAGAAATCAACAAAATGGGGGGGGACCCGTGAACACTGCACACCAAGACAAAGCAAATAAAGAAGGGAACCATGAAGAAACCACCACCATGGGATCACGCCACTGTCTGGGTCCACAGTACCTGTACCAAACAGAGGCCTGAGTGCTCTAGCCTGCTAATGGCAGCTTAAAAAAAACACATTCACTCACACACTCATTCATCACAATCCCTACACTTAACCAATTGTCCAAAAAATAATAATAATAATAATAATTAAGTACTTTTAACCAAAGCAAATTAAATCAAAGTAAATCTAACATCAAAAAGAAAGAAGGAAGATGGAAAAACTACAAAACTACATAAAATGAAGTGCGGCGGTCTGCAGCCAGCCTAATTGGAGATGACAACTGGTGCCAGTACTCCACATCTGTGTTGGGGGGGGGGTTAATAACGTCTGGCAACCAACAGTCCAGGGCCACAATAACCCACAGGGAACGTGGCCGAAAGCAGCAGACCGCATATCCAAACCCCTTTCCACAAGCAGCCCAACGAGCAGCAGTGAGTTGAGTCCAACGCAGCAGTAAAACACAATAGCAGAAAACAGCAGCTCTACTCCAAACCAGATAATCCAAAAGCAGCGACAGAAAGCAGCAATAAGGATGGCCAGGAATGGCACCCAAAAGCAGCAGCAGTTACTGAGGAGTGGCAGCCAGTGAACAGACCACACCCTCTCTTTGTGGGCCCTGGTGCAGCATCACAGAAGAGGGAAGGTGGAGAGCTCCATGCATCCATGCTCACCATGTGGACCAGACAACCACCCACAGTGATTCTGGCGGGGCGATGCGCCCCCAACACCACTGTAGCTGTGCTTTGAAGATGCAGCATGGGCCAAGCTGCCCACCATGCAGAACAAAAGAAGATCCGTGGAAGCATGTGGATCCACCTTTCCACAAGCCTTTAGAAGTCCTTTAGAAGATACTGACATTCTTCCATTTGTTGACAGGTAAGAACAAAATCTCCGAACATCCAGGAGCACTCTTAAGCAAATTTGAAAGGTGATATGATTGTGCAAAAATAACTCGTTATTGTGTTTTTCTTTTTCAATTCTACAGCTGTGTGTGATTATAGGATTTAAGTTACAATAAAATTTTCATCATTCATATGATTTTTGATCCTTATTTTACAGCATTTTGGTCTGTTGAAAAGAGTAAATGCTACACTAATGCTTCAATTCACTACACATGAACGTGCATCCTGACCCACACCTGAGAGCAACAACAGACCTAGAGTGATTACATCTGTATCTGTGGAAGCGTTGGGTTCACTCGCTCTTGGTTTTCCAGAACAGGCAATCAGATACATATCCAGATGTGTCTCAGTTTATTCTGAGACAGGAGATAAAACCGCTGATGCTGGGTCCACGTCTATGTCCTTTGTCAGTGGACCACAGATGAATCAGCTGAGAGCGCTGTCATTTAATTACTTATACTCATACTCATCTTTTCCCACTTATCCGGGTTCAGGTTGCAGGGGTAGCAGCCTTAGCAGAGAAGCCCAGACAGTCTTCTCCCCAGCCACTTCCACCAGCACTTCAGCACTTCTCCCGAGGCGTTCCCAAGCCAGCGAAGAGATAAAATCTCTCCAGCATGTGCTGGGTTGGCCCCAAGGTCTCCTCCTGGTTGGACATGCCCAGAACCCCTCCCTCGGGAGCATCCTCGCCAGATGCCCAAACCACCTCAACTGGCTCCTCTTAACGTGGAGCAGCAGTGGCTCTACTCCTAGTCCCTCCAAGATTGTCCAAACTACTTGCCTTGTCTCTAAGTGAGAGCCTGGTCACCCTGCAGAGGAAACTCATTTTGGCCATTAGTGTCCGCGATCATGTTCTTTTGGTCATTAACCAAAGCTCATGACCGTAGGTGAGGGTCAAAATGTAGATCAACCGGTAAACAGAGAGCCTCACCTTCCAGCTTAGCTCCCTCTTCACCACGATGGACCAGTGCAGCATCCACATCACTGCAGACGCTGCCCCGATCCACTTGTCAATCTCCCGCTTCATTCTACCCCAACTCATGAACAAGATTCCAAGATATTTTAACTCCTCTACCTGAGGCAGGAACTCCTCCCTGACCCGGAGAGGGAAATCCACATGTTTGCAGCTTAGAACCATGGCCTCAGACTTGGAAGTGTCACCACCTGGCTGCACCTAGACCTTCTGTCCATAATAGTTATGAACAGAACCGGTGAGAAAGGGCAGCGCTGGTGGAGTCCAACTCTCACCTGGAACAAGTCTGACTTATTACCGGCTACGTGAACCAGGCTCACTCCTTTGGTACAGGCACTGAATGGGTGACAAGGGGCCATCCACCCCATTCCACAGGATGCCACTGGGGACATGGTTGTAGGCTTTCTCCATAAGCACATGTGGACTGGATAGTCAAACTCCCATGCCCCCGCTAGCACCCCAGCAAAGATAAAGAGCTGGTCCACAGATCCACAACCAGGATGAAAACCACATTGCTTCTCCTTGATCTGAGGTTCAACTATCGATTGTACGCTCTTCTCCAGTACGCTGGTGTAGAACCTACTGGGGAGGCTGAGGAGTGTGATCCTCCAGTACTTGGAATACACCCTCTGGTCCCCTTTTATGAAGTTGGAGCTCCTTTTCACCTCCTTCTTCCGGAAGACATCAGAGAGGGAGTCCAGAAACAGCATGAAGTGCCTGGCGATCTGGCACCCTCTGTGCAGTGGCTCCACCGCATGAAGGATGCCAACGCCCTGGTGACTCAGTGGTATCTGGCCTTACAGCCATTTAAGTTCAAAGTGATCCATAGGCTGGGGGTACAGATAGCCATGACTGACTTTTTTTCCTGCACAGCGCGGGGGAGTAGGTTAGGATGGACAGCTCCCTGGCCTGTCAGGTGGTGGGGGTATGTGGTAGTGGCACATGGTTGTTGGTTTAGCTGCAGGGGGAGGTGGAGCAGATGGATTCAGGGAGCAGTGCCAGATGCAACACACCTGACAGCCATGATTAACAACACCTCTTTTAAATACCGTACTTTCCGGACTATTGAGCGCACCTGAATATAAGCCGCACTCACTAAAAAACAAGTTTTGTACATATATAAGCCATGCTTGTCTATAAGCCGCAGGTGTCCATGTTGTACCATGGTTTATTTACACAGAAATATTTTTTTAAACTTTTAATTAAATAAATGCTTTTTTTTCGAACAGTGCTTGTAACACAGCTGGTCACACAGTACCCTACCAGAAAAGTCATGGATCGCTATCTTCATCTTCCTCTTTCACACTAAAACCACTAGTGTGCATTGAATCAATGTACACTACCAACCTGAGCTTCCCCTCTGGGGGATTATTAAATGAATATGCTATCTTATCTTATCTTATCAGTTTTTCATACTGCTGCCCCCAACGTCTTACTACATTGATGCCAAGCTTACTTGCAGCAGCTCGATTTCCTTCTCTGACAACCAGATCGATCGCCTTTAACTTAAAAGCGAATTTCTTCCTGTGTTTTCCTTGAAGTGTGTGTGCCTGAAGCGCAAAATGACTGATCTGAAGAATTTCGTGTGAGTGCATTTGATTTCATTTGAACAGTTTCATGTGGTCCAGTGTGACCTGTTCGGTAATTTCATGGGTCTGATGTGACAAGGCTAAATGTATCAGCAGCACAAAGCTCGTTAGCTTGTAAAAATCCATGTATTAGCCGCACCGGTGTTTAAGCCCCAGGGTTCAATGTGTTGGAAAAAAGTAGCGGCTTATAGTCCAGAATTTACAGTAATAGTGTGCTGGAGCCTTGGGGCTGGGCGATCAGACGCTGAAACAGAGTCTCTCTGAACGAGTGTGAAGTCCGTGTGCTGACCCGAGCCTGCTGCAAGATGAACCAGCACAAGGAACCTCATGTGCACTCTTGTAGCGACTGTAATTAAACTGTTAAAGTGACTCTGTCTGTGTGTGAATCTGTGCTGGGAGAACCTACGGTGTGCTAACTTTTACCACCTCATTCATCAATTTTTCACGTAAGTTCTAAAATTTGTTTTTAAGAAGGTTTTTGCGAGAAAGTCTACGTCAGATTCATGAAGTGCTCGTGAATTGGGCAAAGCCATGTGCACAAAGAAGTCACAGAAACTGAAGGGACAGGGTGACACGTATTAAAATGAACACACACAGTGGAGCATCTGGACACAGATGTGGACCCCATGTCAGAAGTTTTATCTCCAATCTGAGAATGGACTGAAACACATCTGAACTGTATCAGGGGTCAGATACGTATCTGATCTTTGTTACAGATATGGTTCTGATTGCATGTTCTGGAAAATCACAGGTACAGCTGTAAACTCTGCAGGTCTGTTGTTGTATGGGTCAAGATGCACATCCCTGTGTAGTCAGTTGAGGCATTAGTGTAGCATTTACTTATTTCAACAGAACAAAATGCTGTAAAATAATCATCAAAAATAATATGAATGATGAAAATGTATTGTAATTAAAATCCTAAAAATCCTAAAACAATGTAAGTGTGAATGGGAGTTTCCCCTGGTGAAGGTTGCGAGAGATGAAGACTCATCATCATCATCTTGTTGGTGCTTCATGTGCATTTATTGCGGATCCGGGTCAGAGATGCACAACATGCAGTGTCAAAGTCTGACAAATCTATGGACAGTTCCTTTGGCCTCTTACACTGTTGCTTTGCATATTTGACATGCTCAAAGAGTCATCTTTCTCCCAAAGACAGACATACATGTTGAACAATTCTCATCCTTTCCTAAGTTAGCACACTATTAGTGGAAACTTGTCATATACAGAAACTTACAAGAACAACCTACAACCTGCTTCTAACCTTCACACAGACCCTACATAGGGTTTGTCCTCTGAAGATCTTGGCCTAACAGAAAATCATATCATCACACAATAACCATAATTTCCCCTCTCAAATCTGCTTAAGAGTTTCTCCTGGATGTTCATAGATTTTGTTCTTATCTATGAACAAATGGGAGATTGGTGAATGCCAGACTCTTCTTAAGATTTGTGTAAATGGGGTTTAAGAGCAAATTTGTTTTTACAAACGTTTGGTGAATGAGGCCCATCTTCAGCACCTTGTTTTAGCAAAACTTTTTCTGGTAAGTAATTTGAAATTTAAAACAGCATTCATGATTTATGTAAATGTAATATATTATTGTTTGTTGATAAAATTAGATTGCATTTGTAAAAAAAAAAAAGAAAAAATAATAAGAAGAAGACTTAGGATTTCAGTGGAAAGACATGTAACTTGCAAAACAACGATTCAGTCCCAAACTTTGCTTAATTTCATCTTTTGTTTGTCTTTTAAGATGAAATAATTTGAAAAGAGTTGATTTGCCTGTGTTAAAGGTGATGTGTGTACTGCACATGTTGTGGGGACATATCTGCTCACATATTGTGCCTCCTTTCTAGAAATAAAAAACAAGTCATTAAGATTCCTCATTTAGAATTAAAGTTGGAGTCAGTTTAGATTCACCTTTAGCAACAGGAGAAGTTATGTTTCGGGTAAGTCAATGCAATGTCCTTTGAAGTCACTAAAACACAATCATGTGTGTGTGAGTGTGTCTAGGGTGTAGGCAGGTAATGTGTGAGTGATGACACAGGATACACACAGCTGTCTAGCAGGCGGTGTGATACTTGAGCTTCGAGGTGACATCCATTTTCTGATATTTTCTGTGTGAAGCTCTTCAAAGAGCTTTTACAGCCCTCCTCATAAAACACAACATATCAACCTCTGAATAATAAACACAGCTCTGCCTGCCATAACTCAGGCATCAATTCAGAACAGAGTTTCTCCTTCAATTATGACCTAAAGTTGTTTTAATACCACAAATGTTTTTAAGTATTAGTCTGGGGAAAACATCCTAATGTTATTCTGTCTATATGATTAAGATGTGTTTAATGGAATAACTGTTCTGTGGAAAACTTTCCTCACTCATTATCAAACTGTGGAGTCCCTCAGGGGTCAATACTCCGGCCACTTTTTTTCTCACTAAATTACATAGCCACAGTATATAGAGATAGAAAATCTCATTACACTGTTATGCTAAACATACATCACTCTACCTCAATGCAAAGCCTACTGAGACTCCAAACTTATGCAGTCTTACAACATTTCTGACCCATATTAAAAACTGAAAGCCAGCTAATTTTCAACAATTAATCTGGGGATCTGCATTTTTGTATCCTGTTGTCTCTTGGTCCCTTATCAACCAAATGTTAGTAACCAGGGTGAGCTGATTGACAGCAACCTCAGGAATATAAATACAAAATACAATCAAGCAATTTAATAGCTTATATTTCCTCATGGTTGGATTACTGTAATGGTTTTTAACAAGTACAAGTTGGAAATCAATCAAGACTTGTACAAAATGAGACTACACTAGTATATATTTGAACTACTGTTTCTATACAGACCTATGTGCATCCCCAGTGTACTGGAGTTTTCAATCTGCTGGTGGTTTGATGTATTAATTTAAGTCACACTGGCTCCTGGTTTATTCATGTACAGTATGTGTTTTATTGTGTGTACTTGTGAAGCAAGTTGTAATACTGATTTTAACAGATGTTGTACAAATCCTTGTTGTTATTTATTAATTTTTAAAACATAGCACTGAACACATGTAGTTCACACTACTTGACAACTATTGATTAATATACCTAGTATTTTATTACTATAAAAACATTGTGTGTGTGTGCGTGTGCGTGTGTGTGTGCGCGTGTGTGTGTGTGTGTGTGTGTGTGTCCTGTGAACAGGCCTCAGGCTGACTGAGCCTGCAGATGGCGCCCCAGTTACTAAGCTCTCTGATAATCAATGCAAGCACTGAGCTGGTTGTATTCACAAATTCATGTTGGGAAGATCAAACCATTATCACTCCATCTTCAATCTGTCGCCTGGACAATAACAGGAAGCATTTTGACTCACATTGTCAGTAAATGCTCCCTACTGCAGGAAATGATTACTGGCCTCAGGTAAAATATTTTTCCACATCGAATACTGCATTGAAAACGAAAGAAAGAAGCAGAAGGATTGTGAACATGTGGCAATGTGAACTTGTGTCCCATAGCATGTCAATGGAGCTGTGTTTGCTTGTTTTGAATAGAAGCATCCTGTGTCTTCCAGTGGATTAAGGCAAAGTCAACAGAGAGCTGAGCTTTAAACAAACTGCTTTAGAGACGGTCAGCAAGGTTGTAAACTGAGGGCCAACAACCAGAGAGTAGAGGGCTCTCTAGAAAAATAAACACTTCAGTTCAGCGTGGCATAGATTTTGAAACAACCATGTCTCACTAATAAAGAGATGAGCAGCAGCAGCTAAAAATATCTAGAGGGGAGGTTATACCAGCCTCAGTAATCTGTAGTCATGTACATATCATATTTGGTTGCAACTGCACGATGACTTCAACAAAAAAATGCTAAAAAAAAACTAGCAAACTAAACTGAAAAACTAAAATGTTATATCAAAAAAGTAAAATTGAGTTTATCTAACTTAAGATGTTTTCTTTAGTGTACTTATTTGGTAAACCTTTACAGTCAGCTTAAGAAGGTAGCTAATAGGCAGGTACAGATGAAGTCATGTGTGACTAGTTGGTAATCAGAATTATGAATCATAGACACCAGTGTGAGTAAGTAGTATTACCTGAGATGACTGGTTCAGAATTAGTGGAAAGAGTTAGTAAAAAAAAAAGTTGACAATATGATTGACTCACAAATATGTATGATCTCATAATTGTATATAAAGATATATAGTCCTTCATTACAAATGATTAAAAATGTACTTATTGGAAATGTAATTAACTTTTTTTTTATTATTATTTGTTACATCAATTTTATTTATTTATTTTTTTCTTGTCCTGTCCAGGAGCTAAGGCAAGCAGTGGAGGGTCTGGATGCCTGACAGATTTATTCTACAAAGGTAGAGCTACCACCTAGTGGGCATGAGCCAGGCAGATTGTTGGAGACTCCACCTGTTGTGGGGGGGGAAGAAAAGTCGTAGCAACCATACAATACAATGCAGTATATTAACTAGAAAAGCACTGGGAGAGCACAGACCTCCACCAAGCACAACATTTCCTTCCATATTGTGACTTCCACCAAAGATATTACTAGTATTAGTCTTGCATTTATTTATATCAATATTAGTTCCACAGTGTCGTGGCTGTTTAAAGATGTCTGTTGCATGTTTCTACCTTCATTTGAAACTTGTCCTGTATTTTTTTTTCAAAATGTCTTGACCATTTTTGGTG
>OOFC01050499.1:0-13469 GCA_900323345.1 Pseudochromis fuscus | reverse complement strand
GAAATTGCAATTCAAATGACTGTATTATTATTATTATTATTATTATTATTATTATTGGCGCATTGATTTGAGGGGGTTGAGAGGGTGGAGATCAGCGCGACTCGTGGTGGCCTGATGAACACTGATGTGCTAAATTTACTGGTCCCTGGGGAGCGTCTTAAGTTGTTATTGTAGCAGGGATTCCCCCTCACACTCTCCACCCGCCACCCCTACACTGGCTGCAAGAGTAAAATGCCAGAGCATAGTACCAGAGCAGAGCTGGGACATGAAGGCAGCAATAAAAATATTCATGGCTCCTGTAAATGCTCTGTGACCCTGTCCTTCACAGTCTGACTCTAGTGGCTTCATGATGGTTCAATTATGTATTGGGTCTCCCTCGTCTGTGAGTCCCTCTGATCTGCAGGGAGCACCAGTTGGAAACTGGCATTTCCTGCTGACATTATTAAAGGACAACACCTCTCTGACTCTTTGTGTGTGTGTGTGTGTGTGTGTGTGTGTGTGTACACTGCATCATTCTCAAAACCACTGTCCCAACGTCTTGAACAAGTAGAGGCATACCTCCTTTCGCTGCCTGCATTAGTACGCCTCCCCCTGATGTTCTCTCTGCCTGTGCAAAGCAGCAATGTTATGCATTTTTTAATCTACCCCCTCAGCATAGAGGACTACTGAATGTCTCAGTGTGTGGCAAATAAGAGCAAAGTAAACACTGAATTGGCTGCTGATTTCACAGCACAGCATTAGCACCTTACATCTGAAGTAATCCTGAGCATCTTTCAGGCTGCCTAAAGTAAAAAAAATAAGGATTAAATTAACAACTAACTGCAATTATTTTTGGTCATTTTTACATGATTAAAATGCCCTGCCGCATACAGAATAATGCTTAGAGGTTATGATGACTTACAGATAAACTCACTGATCAGCTTAATGTTCTGTTAAGGCGAAGGTTGCTGGCAGCTGTACTCTGTGCAGTGCAGTAAGGCAGCTTAAATAAACACAGAAAGAGGGTGACTATCATCTTGTGGAGCTAATTTCTCAAAATATCAGTGTAGGCTTTGTGTTTTATACAAAAGTTAATTATAGAGATAATAACATAACTACTGTTTTGTGTTTACTTCTCACTCTCTGTGATGCAGTAGTTTTGGCAGCCCAAACTTGAGCTAAATTGCTTGCTGACTCAGACTTGTCAGAGAAGCTGCTGCTGTTGTTTGGGAGTTCAACAGCTGGGGTATTAATGTGAAAATATCTGAAAATACTTCATTATTCATAATTTATGAGCAGGCCAGCTGCTGGAATATGAATGAGGAATTTCCATCCAGTTTTACATGGACACTGTAGAAATTAACTAACAAGTTGCCTGAGCTGTTTAAACTGTATTGCTTGTATTCAGCCACTGTGAGCCTTCCTGGATCAGCTCAGAATAATCACTGCTGCTGGATTACCAATGATTTGAAGCGTTTCTGTGTGAATGTCAGCTCAAAACAGTTATTTCAGAATAACTGTGATAGTGGGCTGTTGTCTCACAAGCTCCTATATACAGCATTACCAAAAGCTATGATGTCACACTAGACAGTGGACAGAGAAAGGATTGGAAATGCGCCGATGAGTTTGTGTTGATACAGTGAGTTAAAGCTGTAAAGTTTAAGATATGAGGGTTTGGCTCCTTGTCTCAGCAGCTGCTTTGAAGGAGGAAGGAATCACAGGGGGCCACAGCGGATCAACACACAGCTTTTCAGAGTCTCTGCTGCTTATGTAACACCAGCTCCAAAACCTCTGTTCTCCTCACTAACAACCTGCACCCAACCGTCAAACTGTGGTGTTTTTCAGTTTGGGATATTCAGTGGTCTGCTTTTTGTGTGTGTGTCCACTTCACACCCATGGTAGTATTAGTGAGACACTGCACACTGTCTTGGCTGAGAAGATGTTGCGACATATTCAGTTGTGTGAAACTGAAGTCTAATTGGCTGTTTTCAGATTTGAATGTGAAATTCTAGTTTTCCTTCATTTGGCTCTGTTACTGGATCACTGCCATTTGTTCAGGCACAGTCATAGCTTTTGCTTTGAGGGGAAGGTGGAAGTCTTAGAGGTACAATTGCACTCTTTAGGTTAGGAACAGTACAATTTATCATCAGGGAGCACTTCACAGACTCATTCTATGGTCCTCCAGTGTAGGTTGATTTTATGTTATAACACTGTAGAAGTGCATTCTGGGTATACACTGTGGTCTCCTCCAGCTCATAGTTTGATTCACTGTCTTTATGTGGAGTATTCAACAATTCTTCTGTGTATTCTTGTGATGAATTCACCCAACCAGCAGCCCATAGACAATCATTATTGATTTCTCTTCAGATGTATTTTAACTGATGGTGTCTTTGGGGAAAATCTGTGTCGTCACAGGCAGGGGTAAGAAGTTCATAAAAGTCCCTTTAATCTCTGTAATTTCATTACATGCTTTGAAACAGAACAGGGATCTTTCAAGAGAGATTCAGGGTACATACGTTCTCCTGAGGAAGCTGGTCATATTTCACTCGCAGCCATTATGACCACAGTTAACCTTTCCCCAAGGGCGTCATGCACTGTGGCCGTATGTCACAGTATATCAGTCAGATGATAGCAAATTAAAACCCTTCACTTGCAGAAAAAGCGCTTTAGGTTGAAATGGACAGAAAATGAATTTGTTTCTCGTGCTGCAGGGCCTGTCAAAAAGTGTTTCCCAGTGAGATTCATTTTTGATTCACTCACCTATTTGCTTTTTACCTTTGCCAAGGAGGTTACACCGTTTGAGGATGTATTCCTGGGTCAAAGAGAAATGCTTGAAATGCATTCATTCATCGTCTATACTTGCTTTTCCAATTGGGTCACAGGGGTCTGCTGGAGCATATCCCAGCTAACAACAGGAGAGAGGCGGGGTACACCCTGGACAACTCGCCAGGCTAACACACGAAGACACACAGCCATCCAGGCTCACTATGGTCAATTTAGACTAATCAGTTCACCTAACCAGCATGTCTTTGGACTGTGAGAGGAAAGTGGAGTGCCTGGAGAAAACCCACACATGCACAGGGAGAACATGCAAACTCCATACAGAAAGTTCAGAGCTGAGATTCGAACCCAGAATCTTCTTGCTGTGCCACCCCCTGTTTGAATATAATTTGCCAAAAAATGTTTGGGTGTTTATTAAATGTCACTCTAGTCCATCCAAAAGTTCCCAAGACATTTCAATAAAAACTACAAGTGTGTACAGACAATTTGGTGGAGATCAGATGTGGATAATACCTTGACAGAGGTTTGTCCGCTCTAACTGTTTTTATTTTCTGTCTCCATTCAGATATTAAAGATGTTGTAACTCTTTGGTGTAGACATTGTGCAGAGCGTATGTAAATTTGGTTGATTTTACCTGTTTACGCTGTTGTTTGTCCATAGTGTACGAGCATCAAAAGAGCAGCAGCCTTTACTACTGAGCAGGTTAACCAAAAAATGTCGGGGTGAAGAACAGAAATAAGAATAATCATCTGTGTTAGACACTAAAGTAACATGGTTTGTTTACTTGAAGCACGCTCACAGATGACATAAATAGAATCTCGCGTCTTGTACTCGTTTGCATGCGTCTTATTTATATGTAAATGTGAATTCAAGCTTTGTGTGAACAGCAACAACCTCAGTATGGAGATGAGGCTACATCTGCCAAAGCATCCTTACATGTCCATATGTGTGATCAGTTAAAAGGTCACTAGGAGCAGGGATGACTTTCACTTTGGAGTTTTCCTGTCAAAGCTCCATTAAAATGTTGGTTCTTCCTTTCATCCTTTGACTGTAATCAGAGTTGAGTTTGATGGTTGTCAGAGGAGGAAAAGTGAGGGTTCTTGTTACGTAATTCATCTTAAAAGCCAGTGAAACAGGCCTTTCTCACTTGATAAGTGTGCAATGAATACACAATGACAGGGCTTTTATTTTATTAAGAGGCTAAGCTTCTGCTCAGGTTTATCAAATGCAGTGTGTGTGTGCAGAAAAAGCTAACAATGTCAGCGTAATGAATATGATTTCATTATATTTGAAGTTCATTTGAGGTTTTGTTCAGACTTCCTTTCTATCACATTTGTATTTTCTATAATAAAAATGCCTTCAGTAACAGTAAAAGAGTGTTTCATCTTTAAGCAGAATCCTCTACCAAAATGTGTAAAGAGGAAACTCTAAGCTGTAATCCTAAACTGAGGGAGTTGATCCGAAAGCTTTTGTCCATGTCCAGGAAGACTGCCTGTCTTCTCCAAATGTATAATGCAGTCACTACACTCAATAGGACTGTTGTGGTGGGTCAAAAAGGTAAACTATTACAATTCATTAAATAAACTAGAATGGAAAAATACATGTATATTTCAGCCAATTCTACAGCAGTTGTTGCCAGTCTGGAAATACTGTCAGCAGAAATGTGGGCTGTGTGCTCTGTTGCATTTCATCTGTGAAAATGACTGAGTTAGCAGTTCTTGTTTGATAAACTTACTTTTTTGTTTGGATGCTGTTTAAAAATCCATGAGGATCATTTTACAGCTTAATGGAAATGTTAGGATGTGTTTAAAAATAGTGAGGTTGTAGCTCAAGTTCATGTGAGTCTGATAGAGTCTGTGTGTTATCAGTGGCCTTGGGGTGCAGAGAGGGAGTAAAGCCAGTGTTTAGGCACACGCTCTGGGTGTACACCTGCGGTGGTTGCCTATCCATTACTTCAACAGGGACGCTGTGGCCAATCTTTTAAATATTGATTTGTCGTGCAAAGTGCTGGGCCTCTTGCCAGTCTGTTAAACTACAGGTCCATCGCACTATATTCACTGTTACAAGGGAGTGCCAGAGAAAGGGTGGCTTCAAAACTGGGGTGGGGTGCAGTTTGGATGGGGTGGGTGTGTATGTGTGTTGGGGAGAGTTTGTGTATGTAGAACCAAACATGATTGCAATCACTCTGCTATAACACACAGTGCGCAGACACACACAGTCACGCTGTGCTTGCTTGCACAAAGTGTTTTGTCGTGTCGCTAACCAACGAGGCATCAGAGAGCCGCAGCACTGACCTGCATCATGAGCATCTGTTGAACCAGCTGGGCAGGTCAGAGCAGCGACACACAACAAGTTTGCTGCTCGGTGAGGAAGTCGCTCGTTGTCCTTGGGGTTGAAGGAGAAATCGGTGGAGAACCAAGGAGAGTGGGATCAGTAACAGCCGTCGCACCTTTGTCTGCCCTTCCTGGCCTTTGTACCCTCAGCCCATGTGGTCCTACCTATCAGCTGGTTGACCCAGCGGGTGTGTTTTCCGCCTGTCTCTCTGTTGTGTTATTGAGTGGGACAGGCTTGTCAGATGAGCCTGCTCTGGTGTGTTGAAAGGCCTCTGACTGACAACTTGGCCTCACCAAGCTGTCACAGGCAAGTATCACAGACTCCCACTGTCTGTCAGACACTGAGATTACAAAGACAGTGACTGCTGTCTATTGGTGTACTGCCTGTCTACCTGATTGTCTTGGATGAAACTACCAACCTACTGTAATACGGACATTTGTGGTTCGTACTTGAAACTGTCTTAAATCAACACAGATCAAATCAACCAACATCTTCTAAAAACTCCACTGACTCGAACTTCAGCAATAACAACTCAACATGGGTTTGAATTTAGTTCTACTTCTGCCAAAAAGGTTGTGTTTTCACCTATGTTGGTTTGTTAGTTTGTCTATCTGTTGGCAATATTATGGAAAAACTATTGTCTAGATCCTGAAGATTTTTGGTGAGATTCACAAAGAACAAATAGTTGAATGGGATTCTGTCTGAAACATCCTGTCTGTCATAATGGCAAGAATGGCAAACAAGATAGTGTTGCTGTTTCAGTCTGTAACTTCAGTACAGTTGGATTGTGCCTTGGTGGAGGTGTGAATAATTTCCAATATAGGGCATTGATTGAATGGTGACTGCTGTGTGCAATAAACTATTTTAAAGGTACGCAATGATTTTCCATTTGTTTGGTTGTTTTTTTCAACCAGAAAATCAAAGTGATTAGAAATGATGGTACATTTCTGGGCTGTTCACCTAAATTCTCCCAACGCCCGTCCAGTAGTTCCCGTTGAGATCTGTCAGCCTTGTACAATGAAGGTTGATTTGAAAACTCTTCACGTTAAGAGGAACTGACCCTGTAAGATATTGGTTTAAGGGATTTACGTTTGGTTATGAGCATGGCAGTATGAGTAAGTTACACCAGTGAATTCATATTCATCACCAAACCAGTCCAGCAGACAGTAGGACAAGGAGAAACGCTCCTTTGATGTGTGTATGGGTGATTGATCTGTTTACCCTCTTGAATCACTGAGGCAGAGCGCTGCAGTGCACTCTCACTCCCACGGAGGTGTTGCCTAACAGCCAAACCGACGAAAAGTCTCTCTTACCTCTATGTCTCCCACTTAGCTGAAGTCCCAGTGAGGCGCTCCAGACTGTTGGACGACCAACACAACACAAGCCTGATGCTATTGTCTCTGCTGCCTGCACGGATCTTTGTTCTTTGCTCTGAGGGGAAGCAGGGCAGCAGAGGGAAGTGGTGGTTGACGTGGGCGGTGGCGATGGCCTGTTCAGGGAGCAACAGAGGGACATAGCGGGGCTTTCTCGGCCTGTCATGGCCAGGTTGTGTGAAGTGTGAGAGCGGGGAGGCAGTGAGGCAGGGCTCTGCTGGCACGTTTGGGATTTGCAGCTATCAGCAGGAGAGATCTGCACTGCAGAAACTGCAGGGGGAGGGAGGAGAGCAGAAGAGGGAATGAGGCAGTTGGAAAGCAGGGAAGCATGTAGAGAGATGTAGGAAAACGCTGGAAAACTGGCTACTTAATGGCAAGATAAATCTCAACATGCATTGGAGTGCAGCTTTGACCCTTCTGGGAGTACATTTAATGCACAAAGATTGATTTACTGTACCTTTAGTCTAACATAGACTGATACATGTACAGATGTTCATGCCGGTGGAACAGTGTCATCCAAGTGGATTTTTTTCTCCTGAACTGTTAATTAGAAAGAAGAGTAATATGGTTCTGCTGGATAAAAATACTATCCTTTCTGCCAATAAATGGTTTTCTATAAACACTTTCTCCACTCTGGAAACCACATTTACCTGTGCATATTTAATCCCTTGGTGTTAGTACGCCTTAAATCAGCTGCCTGGATTGAGATGAATACATTTGAGGAGGCAACAAGCAGAAGCTATGTACAGCTGTCAGAGCGGATCAAGAGTTGGTCCTACAAGCATGCCAAACACTTACGTCCTGTCTCCAGTGATTTCACAGATGCCTGTTAGGATTCATTTAAGGACATTTGGACATGGAATTGGTTGAATAAATGGAGATATTTTCATGTAGTGTTAAATTAAGCATCTTTGCAATGACAATAATCTGCGATTAAACCCAATCTAAATCTGTTTTGGTATGCAAGAGGCACAGATTAATTATAAAATGCTGTAAAAGGAATACATAAATGCATCAATAAATAAATAAAACCACAAAATGTAACCAGTAATTGGATTTCCGGCCTGCTCACTGTGTTGCAGACATCTCGGTCTCATAGTGACCTTGACAGTTGACATTTGATTATGGACTGATAAGGTTAAGAGCTTTTAGTTAATCATTTAGTAGTTACAGAAGACTCTTTCTGGGTATCCCATTCATGGTAATAATGGCTTCAAATGTCATTAGCAGAGGAGCCTTTCCATCTCAACCCCTCCACTGAGCCAGCTCCCTCACACTGATGAGTTCAGCTGAGCTCTTTATTGTACATCACCGGCAGTCACGGCTGATACAGTTTTATTAGTCAGTCGGAAAGTAAAAGAAATGTGTTACCTTTATGTCATCAGTCTATGCTTTAGTGGTAACGAATGAATGTACAGTGATGTGTCAGAATTTATTATTAGCAGCTTTGATTCATATTTTTTCATGGTTGGGTTTCATTTATTAAAAGATAGAATTTATTATATTTAAGTGATATGGTAACAGCTTTGACGTAAGTGTGGGCTGTATCAATATCAAAAATGTGCCAAAGCTGCAAATGCTTAGTTGGGCCTCCAGTGCCTGTCTGGGGGCTGAGTGGCTTGGCCCATCACTGCATTTGGAAGATTAAACTGTGGTGCAGTACAGAGGGGTGGTCAGAGCCACGGGATGCGGGACGAAGGCCCAGGAAGGACAAAAACTGGGCAGCACAAACAAAAGATGACCTTCATAATGAGACAATGAGGCTTGGAGCTTAGAATAGAGAAACTTAATTCTCACCCTTGCGCCCAAGACTTTGATAGGCATCCATCTGTGCCTGTCTCCTTTTTTGGTCTTTGCTGATTCACCATTTCTTTGCAATAACAGACAATGATCTTGAATCATCTTTCATTGCTGCCAAATTTGCTTCTGGACTGTCAGGGCTGTCAAGAGCTTTCGCAGCAGCAGGGAACATTGTTCAGGATGCTCAAACAGTGCAGCATCATTTCATCTTAATTGCATCACTTTTTTTGTTTGCAATAGATAAATAGAACAAAAATCTCTTGCGCATTCAGGAGGCAGCCTTGGGGAACCCGAGCATTAGCATTAGAGGCGATAGTCATCAGGGAAGTTAATCTGCGTTATGATGAGACCACCTGGCAAGGTCAGACACAGCTCTTCCAGGAAGAATGAGTCGCTCCATTGGGTGTGATGGATGTCTCCATACAAAGCTCTTTGGTAAAATACGCAGCAGGTTGCTAATATTAGACGATCGGTGTCCCTCTGATTACATAGACAACATTAACATAGAGACAGACAGTATCATCAGTGATAGGTACATAGCAACGAACTGGGCGGGACGGGGCAACTACAATATTATGAGAGTGGAGTCAGCTGGTGCTGCACAATAATCATCTTTACAGTACAAGTTAAAGTTACTCTTGTCTTGCTGTGTGAAGTACGTTCTGTATTTCAGTCAGCAGTGTAGTGCAGATCACGCGGCAAAAGGCTCCCTCTGACACATCATTACCTCTGGAAATGCCTTTAGGGAGATCCCTCGTTTTTAACTTTTTGGAAGGTAGGAAGCTACAGATGATACATGATACATGTTATACAGCCATTATGAAAGCTGATTGGGCGTTGTTGTTTACTGCGTTGTCCTTTCCTTGCACTGATTGTAAAGGTGTGGTCCTGCAGGTTTGTTTTCGGTGTTGAAATTGTGGTTACAGACGCTGAGGTTTTGCTGGCAATACATTGTTTTTGTTAGTCTTAGCCTTGAAATGTTAATTGATCATCAATACACAATCTCACTTGGTGATAAATGAGGCAGATAACCTGTCTGAATGAAGAGCTGCTGTATGAATAATGTAGCAATTGTTTTCTGTAGAATAAACGTCCGCTCAGAGGACCTGAACAATTGGAAGACCATCTGAAATGTTGTATCTCAGCTTATTAACTTTTATACATTCACAAATGATTATACAGCCATAACTGAACTACTCAGTGGAGACAACAGATGATGTATGGTGTAAGTGAGTTTAATGACTCAAGGGAACAAAATGACCTTGGTAAGTGAATCAGTTTTGAAGCACACAGTGGGTGTGAGTGGGACAGCAAACAGCAGGTCAATATGTTTTGCTTCAATTCACACATTATTGAAGAAGTATGGAGGTTATCAAGTTATGACAGGAGAAATAGAAAAGTTAAGTGTTGCTCTGTGTGTGTGTGTGTGTGTGTGTGTGTGTGTGTGTGTGTGTGTGTGTGTGTGTGTGTGTGTGTGTGTGTGTGTGTGTGTGTGTGTGTGTGTGTGTGTGTGTGTGCATGCTTTTCTGTACTTTTGAATTCTCTCCTTCAGCTTCATATCTCTCTCTCTCTGTGCTATTAGGAATGCACGTCACTTTTCTGTGTCTCTTTGCATGCGCTCACACTGTATTATCAAAGTTTCTCAGCAGTACCCAAGATCTGTCAGACGCTTTGTACATCTTACAGCATTGGCAAAGTAGTTTTTTCACAGGGACTTAAACGGTAGTTCACATTGTGTGTAGTGCACATGGACAAGATGGTCTTTACAGATATTTTTGCCTTTGTTCTTTTGAGCAGGAAGCAATTTGCCCCCGCTGAAGTCATGATCATAAAAATGAGTGATTCTTAGTTAGCATTAATTAAAGGAGAGATGAAAACAAAGCAAATTAGATAGCATTCAGAGAGTGCAAAGCTCCACCAAGGCATAATACGGCTGTACTGATGCTATGATCTTCTTTAAGAAAGGAAAAACAAAACTTTGATCTTGTCCAAAATGTAATTACCATATTTTCCGGACTATTGAGCGCAACTGTCTATAAGCCGCTATTGAATTTATTTGAACAGTTTCATGTGGTCCACTCTGATCGGGTCGGATGTGACGAGGCTAAATGTATCAGCGGCACGCAGCTTGCTAGCTTGTAAAAAGCTAACAAGCTTTGTGCCGACGATACATCAGCCACACTGGTGTTTAGGCCACAGGGTTCAAAGTGTCGGAAAAAAGTAGCGGCTTATAGTCTGGAAAATACGGTATTTGCACATTGGCTATTACCCTATAAAGAATATTAATGTCTATACAAAATGGACGTAATGAGTGTTTTCTTAAGTTCTTGTAATAATAATAATGGTGCCTTTGAAATAAAGTGGGTTTTAGTGTTGTCTTGGGTATAGCTGGGATGAACCTTCTCCTTTCATACTTGATGTGCCTGCAGGTCTATGCTTGCCAAGTGCATGTATGTATTCAGGTGTTTTCTTCCATGCGGTGTACAGCTCGTTGTACCACCTCTAGGTTTTGAGATGAAACCCCCCAGAAGGGTGCCACTCAGAATAAAAAACAGGCAAAACAGTCCATTCCCCCCACTGTTCCTCAAGAGTTTTAGCTGCACCCTTCAGCAGGGCTCACTCCTGCATTTTACCTCATACAAAATACATCCCCCTCCACGCTTCTGCCTGCACTTAACCGGAAGTTATTTTGTGCTGACATGGGGGTAAACCTTTCCCATATTGGGGGGAGGAACATTTCTCCTGTGGCGACATCTTAAGAGCCACCCAGCTTCTTCATGCCCTCATTTTCTTTCATTTTTTTTTCTTGTCCTATTGCTCAGTCTCTCCCTATTTCACTATTTTTTTCCTTATTTCTTTCTCTCTCACCCCCCATCTTTCTTCAAGTCCCTTGGCTCCTGATGGTGCCACAGCATGCGTCACCACTCCTCTGGGGCCATTCTGTACTGCTGCATACAGTAGTAGTGTAACTGGCTTCTGTAGCACAAAGGATGTCACCATCTCCTGCTGTGTATTACAAGCAACAAGCAAGGAAGATACAAAGATCCAGGGAGCAGAGGGAGCAAGATGGAGCCTCCTGCTTTTAGACTACAAAGCCCGGGAGTGTGCACCAGGATAAATCAGTACCAGCATGCAATCCTCGCAGTCAGAGAGTAAAGGCATGAGGGATGGAGGGAGAGAGGGATGCTGACAGCATTTAAAAGTCCCATGGGAATCTTGTGCCACTGCATCCTATCTCCACTGCTATTGGCCTCCATATCTCTCAGCATAGCGTGTTTCTGTCTGTCTCCAAGCCTCTCAGAGCGGATCAGTCACCCTTTGCTGCTTCAGCTCCTGGCTGCTTCTCCTCTCATTCCACCATCCGTTCCTTTCCCACTCCGTCTTTTATCCTACATTTCCACTCCTCCCCCACTCTCCATCCCACTTTCTCCTTTTTTTTTCTCCTCGTCTTTTTAGCTTTCATTTTCCTTTGCTCTCGCCGGTGTACTCCCGTGTTGAACTTCCCACAGTTTCCCTGTCCTGTCATCTCCCTCCTCCATCTCGTCTTGTTCTCTCGCTGCCGACCACCTCCTCTCTCCATCCTACTCCTCTCTTACTCACTGGAAGAGAAGGAGGAGGATAAGATGCGAGCTAAATTCGCCAGCATTTTCAAGTTGACTGAAGCAACCAGCGAGTGTTGGATGGAGGAGAGATGGAGGGAAGTGTTCTGAAAGAATGATAGTCGCTATTGTTGAAATGAAATGAAGAAGTGGATGATAGTGGAAATGGAGTGTAAGAAAGATGTGGAATGACTCCAGATGGGGGTGTAATTCAGACCTGTGGAGGCTAATGTGAATGTGTGTAGACAAACAGGGCTAAGAGGGGCCGACAGGCGTGAAATGGCCAGCACCTGCTACATAGCAGGTCCCCCGCTCCCTATACCCCACAGCTGCCTGATACAAAAACACACACACACAAATGTTCACCTCAGTGTGTGTCTGCGTGCTTACTCGTGTCCCCTGCCCTCAGTGTTGCCCTGTGCACATGGAGGCAGAGAGAGGGATGGATGTCCTCTCTTCTCCTTGCCTCTCCTCCTCTCATCTTCGATCCTGCTGCTTAGTCACACACACAAACGTATCCTACCCTGCCCTCCTCTCGTCTTCCTGTCGATTTATCTCTCTCTCGCTATCTCTTTCGCTGTGGTTTGCTCTTTTCATTGCATCTCTCATCCTCTCAGTTAGCATATGCTCTCTCCTCATCCTCCTTATCTCTCCCAGGTTGTCTTTCAGCCTCCGCAAGTCTGCCGCTGATCTCCCAGCTCAGAGAGGAGACTCCTGCCCCCAGCACACTCCCTCTCTCTCTCTCTCTCCCTCCTGTGCCCATACTATCTCCCTCACTCTCTCTAAGCTTAACTCTTAAATACCAGTAGCTCTTCCTTAATCACAGCTTAGTAGTATCCATCCCTCTATCCATCCCTCCATTCTAGGCTCCTCTCAGGGGGGTTCTTGTGTGGCTAACCCAGATTCTCTCTATCCTCAGTCTTGTTTTTTTCCTCATCATTCTTTACAGGGGTGGCTCAGTTAAACCTGAAAAAAGTTAAAAGCCCCAAATTGAATCCCCCACATGGTCGGAGGGGCTCTTCAGTTCAACGGAAAAGAGATTTCCTTTCAATTTTAGTGCATTCTCTTCCATTTTCAGAGTCATGTAAGGCAACACTTCAAGGGCAAGGGGCCTGGCTATTTTTCTCCACTGGGTTAGGGTGTGTGTGTCTGCATCTGTCTGTGTCTGTCAGTGTGTGTCTCCGGCCATGCGAAAACAGCCAGAGAACAGGTCTGATGGAGCCAAGTCACCCTCCAGCCTGCAACTGGCCCCTTTCCCACCCCTCATTAGTACACACACACACACACAAACACGCACATGCACACACACACACGCGCACGCACACATATAACACTGTTCAATAACTCAACATGCTGACAGTGAATACTACTAAGCTATGCTCTAGGTGCAGCCCAGCCCAACATCAGGCCACTGATGACTATAGTGATGTGTGTGTGTGTTTGAGTGTGTGTGTGTGTGTGATTGTGACTATGCATGTTTTTGGGAGGCTGCAGTAAATGTTACTTCCGCTCCATCTCGCTCATTACTTGCGGTCACTTGGAGCTTACAGTCATGCTGGACATGACTTCATAAGAAGCATGCTGTTTTTTGGCTTCCACAGTA
>OOFC01050498.1:0-14870 GCA_900323345.1 Pseudochromis fuscus | reverse complement strand
TGCTGATATGGGAACGCAGCAGGTTGATGTTATTAGTGTTCAAAGCCGAGGTTGTGACTGGAGCGTCTCATGTCCATGGGGTGTGTTTGATAGAGGATGTGGTTCGGGTTGGCTTACAGTGCATCACACACACACACACACACACACACATGCACCCACACACGCACACATGCAGAGGTTACGTCTGAGGCAATCGTGATCAGGATTTGAGTGTTTCTCTTGACGCAATGACATCATCACTAATTGATCCTCTTTTGAATTCTGAAAGGGGAATAATATGCTGCTGTATGGGGTTGCCATAGCAACTGGCACATTTCAATGCAAAGGGGATGTGGAGTGCTACTGGAAGCTGGGGGGTGGGGGTAATTGGGGAAGTTGGGGAGTGAGAAAAAGAGTGGTGGTGGTGGGTGATGCGATGTTTGTGAAGAAGACAAAGAAGAAGAGACTGAGGCGAGGAGGGTTTGTGAGCTGAAAAGAAGAGAAAGAGTTAAAAAAAAAAAAGAAATCTGCCTCAATGTATAAAGAGCATTTGGATGTAAACACCTGTCACAAAGGATTGATAAACAATTGACAAACAATTAAATAAGAAAAAAAAATATCACACTCTCATCAATCAAAATCCAACGAGCAGAGGGGCAGACCTTCTGTTAGCACTGGAAAACAAATCTGTTTATGATTCATAATCACGCTGATGACAGAATTAGAAAGATGAAGCAGTTGAGATTGGGATCAATCACAAGTCCTGCTTCTTCAACAGTGAGTTATTGAACTTCTACACAGATCTATGGGTCACACACACATCCACAGCAGAGTCAAGAGAATAAAACACGCACATACACACACACACCCCTCCTAATTGATTGACGGGTACATGTTGTGAGCTGCAGACTCTAAATCAACAGAGGACCTTTGGGGGGCACACTGGCAGATTTACACATGATGGATCATTAGGGAAATATTTAGTAGATTATTTTATACTGAAATTACTTGATGGCTAAAAAAAAGAAAAAAAAATCATATTCCTCCAGTGAAACTGTACATTGCGTTACTGTTCATGTTTCTGTCTTTAGGTCACTGCCTGTCAGTTCAGTCTAAATGTGTTTCCAGAACGACGAAAATAAATTCAGGCTTTGCAGCAGGGGTTGAGTACAAGTAGAAATCAGTCAGAGTACAACCGTCCACCTCACTTAGTGCAGCATAATCCCGCTGTACTGATGATACAGGCTGAACACTGTTGCCCTCTTGTGGTTAAAACCTCTAACAAGAGCTGTTAAGTAGTTTTCCCATAATGCTGCAAACTGATGTCATTATAATAAGTGTAATGGCCTTTGCACATAATATCTCTGTTTTTTGTCCAAAACTGTTGCAAGCTTGGGATAAATATGATGTCACATTGTGTTGTTGAAAAATTTCGGACTCATGGTGGTGCTGCCTGAGCCATGGGGATTCAGAGTATCAGTGATGGTGTTGTACAAAATGTCATGGTAATCCATTCAACACCTTCTTTTTAATTCAATATAACCTAGCAAGAAATGAACCACTAAAGATCCTTCAAAGGAACAGTGTGCAGGGTTTAGTGTCATGTAGTGGTGAGGTTCCAGATTGTTCCACCTCCATCCTCCAGGTGTGTATGAGAACCTACGGCGGCTATCAGGTATCAGAAAAGGAAAAGGACTAAACACAACCGTTGTGTTTTTCAGCTGAATCGCACTCAACAACTGCAAACAGAGTTATTAATAATTTATTCAAATTCTGCTATGAGATCCTATAAATATTACACACTGTTCCTTTAAGTGCATTACAGTTTATGACAGATGTTTTGACAGCGTCCAACTAACCGAAACCCATTTCAGTTTCAATTCAGAAATCCATCTGAGCGTCCAGCAGCCAGATCGATGAGCGCTCAGGCAATTAATCACGAGTCCTGACCCCTCTTGACCAACAGATGACGACTGAGCTGTCGTAAATCCAGCCCAACTGTAAAATCAGCCGCAGCGACCATTTTGTTGCCTGCCCGGCTTCATTCTTTCCAGGGGATGCCAGAGGCTGGAGTAATTTCCAGAAGGGTCAACACAATCCACTGCAGGGTCAGTGTAGTCAATATGTCTCACTCCCATAAAGCAAAAGCCAAACATTTTTTTTTTTAAATCTATAAATTCCCCCAGTGTTGATATCTGATGTGTTGGATTGACAGAGGGGAGGGGTGGACATGCTGTCAGGGGGATAAAAGCTGGAATGTAAATATAACGCATCTCTGTCTCCTCATCACGCTGTAGCACTACCATCACCATGGCAACAGAGTTTCTACCTGAAAGCGAGGCTGTGGAGAAGAGAGAGAATGAGGAAAGAGGGCCGAGGTCTCTCATAACACGGCATGATTTATGAAGGTCTGGGAAGCAACATTTACAACACGACCACTTCACACACTGAAAGAAAAGGATGTGAGGCATTAAAGGCCAGGCAGCCTTTCACAGAGCACATTCATTCTCACTGTCCTTGCTCCTTCTTCTTCTGTCTCTGTCTGCCTCACTTTTATTCTCATCGTAAAAACGTATTAAAGTCTTTTATCTGTCTCAGTTACTGTGTATGTAATCTGTGCTGCAGACAAACTGGTTCCAGTGACAAAAAGACGTATTATATATTCCGTCTATATTTAATCCTTTTCTTATTAACTGGTCCTGCCAGTGATGATGTGAATTAAAGACCTACATAGCTGAGTTTCTCTGGGGAGCATCATTACACTGCAGTGCTTCCCAAGCTGTTTTCTGCTCTGCCCACATTTTGTAAACTGCACAAACCCCTTCATTTTTTATTTGTTTTTAAACTTTTAAATTGAAGCTGTAATGTTAAATTCAGACAACCAGGCTGACTAGCTTTAGCTACAGCAGCTAACATGAAAGTGAAATTTAAATCCTCCCACCAACCCTTTCCATTATTTTCTCCATGATAATAATTTTGAAATTGATATTTTCTTGAAGGTAAACACTGCAAACAGCAACCATTTCACTGAGAATAGGGCTGGATGGTGTGATGAGATGTGCTAAATAAGCTAGATAGCTGTTAGCCAACCAGCTTTCTACATCTGCTAAATAATGAATCAAATAAAACCTTCTGGCTGCCTCAACCATTTCTTCTGTTTTAATTTAAAGATCAGACCATACAAGAAACCACCTGGTGCTGTATACTATCATGCTAGCATGTAACTTCATTAATACTGAGAGCTGGTGTTGTTGGTTTAGTTGGAGTCTTATTTTCAATATTCCTCATTACAGCTTTATAAAACTCTAAAATCAACTGTATTAAAGTGAGTGATTGTACAAAATGTATAAAAGAAAAAGTGTCAATCAACTATGTTCAACACCTAATGACCTGTAGGTAGTTCCACATGTAACTGTTTTAAAAATTAAAAATTAAATTAAATATATCATTATAACATGATCATTTTCATGTTTTAAAGTGATATGTTGCATGGTATATCACAGTGTAACATAATACAGATTTATCATTTCATAATGTGATACTGATTTCACCCCCGTGGTGCTGGGCAAGGAGGGACAAATCACCTGATCACACTCATGTACATTATTCTGGGCTAGTTGTATGTGGCATCTTGACTTCTATAAATAAAGCCACTTGGTGTGTGTACAAATGGAGCGATCAATCCTTTTTAAGGCTCATAGTTTGGTTTCATGCTAATTCAACAAACAGCAATCCCACGATCATCACTGGTTATTTCTCCACACGGGATTTAGACTTTATAACAAAAGCCTCACTCACATCAAGGTCTTGCTGCCTCAACCCAAGCATAACATAGAACTTAATGAGTTCTTGTAAGTGAGACATTTTCTCAATTTATCCATCCTCCACATAAAGAATGTGAACCCATGCATACACAATGTGGAGTACAGGAATCCAGTTTGCCCTGAGATCCCACATGTTCTCATGAATCTGTGGTTGACATGCTCCTGAGTGGTTTGCTCTGTTACACATTGTATGAGGACAGATAAATTGAGGATAATTTCACATTTATTTTATCACTTAATAACGTGATGAACCTGCATCGTGTTTTAACATGATAGTGATCTTTTTCTTTTTTTTAATCTGGTGTGGCATCAATACATTTTCATCAAGAATAACATCTGATAACATGGTAACCGTACACAAAGATGGCGACACATGTAGCCACTAAATGCTTGGAAGACTTATTAGGACAATAATCTCATTGACTAAAACTAGACGAAAGTTAAAATTGACAAAAACTGGGTTAAAATTAAATCACTTTTTTAACCAAAAGACAAAAATTTAATGAGTATCGGGTTTGAAAGTTAACACCAGTGTCACTTCTGCATCACCTGCCACTGAGACTTTCTATTTTTATGTTTGTCAACTTTACAGAAAATGGCTGAAAGGAGAGAGAGCAGAGTCACTGTGATTAATGTGATAAAGTGTTAACAAAACAACCCTCTAGTCTGATGATAATCCTTCGTTTTCATCAGGACTTTACTCTCAAACGTGAGATTAAAAGTGTGAATCCACCAAATCATGGACGGCTCACCTTTAAAAAGCTGTCCTTATATTATCTCACCCCTCTGCGTTCTTGTTGTCTTTGTTGAGTGAGTGAATCATCTTCCCCTGCCTCAGTTTCATCCAGATCAATGGACATCTCCACATGGGTCCTCACAAATCTTCCCGCTCTTCCTCCTCACTCTGCCATCGCCATGGAGACTCCAGCGAGCAGGCTCGCTACATGGCGGGACTTGTCAGAGACATGCAATGATTCCTGGTGGTCCCGCAGGCACACATGGACACATACTCTGACAGCGCTTCAATTAAGGAGATGAGAAATAGACTCCTCTTCCCCCTGACGGTCCAGCTCATCGCCTCCTCTCCTCATCCAGATCATTGAAAGTTCAACATTTATGTTCTTTTTGAAAAGTGCCACACTTCAGACAGCTATAGATTTCCCCCAGTGAGTGGTGGGTAACAGGTTTTGAAGAAGTTCACACAGTGACAGTGAAGTCCAGAGGGAAACCAGTGTGACTGAACACACACAGAGAGCTGGGAGGGAGCAGCACAGTAACAAATGAATGTGACGATGCACTGGGGAAATAATACAAGCAAACCAAGTAATTCACAGGTCAGTGTGTAATAGTCAATTTTAGATTGTGTGAGGATACTACTGTAACCTCTTGAATTCAGTTATAAAGTGGGCAAAAATTAATAAAATAAAGACAGTTAGTGAATGAACTGAATTGCATAATTAATGACAATAAATTATCAAATAGTGGCCAGGGCCTTTATTTACCTGAACTATGGAAGGTAACAGGCCTGTATTTGAGACTGGTTTGTTTAGAGGCAGGACTTTAAGCCTCAATCAGACATGTTCAAGTGGATCAAAACATTAGTTACTGCATTACCATGCTAATACAAACCCAAGACTTTCTTTAACCATTTTAACGGAAATGCCCATTACATGGGATTGAGTAGACAGAAATCTCTGAATCTTTAACTGGGATTATATTTGTGAAATATCTGAAGGCAGATTTTGTTTATTCAGTTCTTTTCACCCCCTTTTTTTTTTCTCTACCTTTATTTTGGATCCAGTGTTTATTTGTTCACATTGCTTTTAACTGAATACATTTTATTATTTGAGGAAATATGGTAGCTGTAAAAAAACAATAAGAGGCATCTAATATAAGAAGATGCTTCATATATGTCCTTGTGTTGTTTGGGGAGTACTCAGAGTGTAAATGAGATTTCGTAGTATGTATGTACAATGACAATAACAAAGATTCCTCTTCTTCTTCTTACTGCACTGGAGTGCTACATTTGGCCCTTAATGATGAGCATGTAGTTGAGAACATTGCATATGAACAGAGGTATGTTGTAGCTCTTGTCTGTCAGATGCAGGTCCTCTGCTTTCTAGATTAGGTACAATCCATATGTACAGAGGACATTTGTCCCTCTCAGCATCCATGTGATGCTTGTATACAAAGTAAAATGTGCAGCAAATTCAAACAATCCACAAAAAACACCAGCAACAGTCATCTGTGATCTGCATTGCACTGATTTCAACTAAGTAAAAAAAATCATTTTTAATTTTTGAAAATGTTGAATACTACAGCTGAGGGTGAGGGATTTGGATCTGAATTGATATTTCATTGTACAGTCGTCCACAAACCTCCAGGGCAGAAAAAAGAAAGTTATCTCATACCCCTTTTCCACCAAACAGGTTCCAGGGCCAGTTCCGGGCTGGGGCTCGAGCCAGTGCTCAGTTGGTTCAAAAGCCGGTCCTCCTATGAACCGGTGTGCTTTTTCCATAGGCAGGGGGCCAGGTTGGGGCCGCGTCACGTAAAACGTCAGTACGTCGCTGCAGAGGGAGCTGTGTTTCTACCATCGCTCCTCAAGCTCCTGGTGTAGTCGCTGCTTAATCGGTGCTAAGTCTGGCCCAGCAAAGAAGTGGGGCCAGAGGTGGCCCCTGTTTTAGGGGCTGGGGCCGGTTATCGCGGCTGTGGAAACACAACAAACTGGGGCTAAGTCAGAAACTGGCCCTGGAACCTGTTTGGTGGAAAAGGGGTAACAGAAATCCTGGAAATTGCAGTTCCTCAAATGTCACCTGAAGGCTCCATACACAAGTCAGTGTAATACACTTTCAATCATGAAATAAACTTTTTTTCACAAGTCATTCTGATGTGACTAGCTAAGGTTAATTCTTGTTATCAGTTATCTGGTGGTCCATCTGAAAATTACCGTATTTTCCAGACTATAAGCCGCTACTTGTTTCCAACGCTTTGAACCCAGCGGCTTAAACACTGGTGTGGCTCATGTATCGGCGGCATGAAGCTCGTTGGCTTTTTACAAGTTAGCAAGCTCCGTGCCGCCGATACATTTAGCCTCGTCACATCAGACCCGGTCAGAGTGGACCACATGAAACTGTTTGAATAAATTCAGTGGCGGCTTATAGACAGGTGTACTCAATAGTCCGGAAAATATGGTAATTAGATATTAGGCTTAAAAGAGAGAAAGATTTGGGGGTGTGGTTGGCTGGATGAACAAGTATGGTCTCCATTGAGAGCAGCACTGAAGTCTCACACACTGGACAGTGACCTCAAGGGCTCAAGGGTTAGACTCCCCATCTCACTCCTTTGATCACATACAAATATGGTCACTTCTGGCCCCAAACAACCAAGAGATGCTGATCTCTTGGCTTCAAAACGGGAGTCAACAAACCAATGGGTGACATCGAACTTGCTTTTTCCATTTCTACATAAAGTCTATGAGTGAAACCAAATGCCTCAAAGCACTAGTCCGCAAACCAATGGATGGTCTCAGCTCCTTCTTCCATCATCTGGTCACGTTCTGCTGAAAAAACCTCTAGCTGACAGCATAGAGCAGCAAGCATGGCAGAAATAAAAAGTATACTGAGCTGTTGAGAGTTTAAGATGTAGAGTAGATGATTACCTTCAAAAGAAAAAACATGCTAATTGTGCTCTGAAATACTTATGGTACACAGTCTCAAAAATCTACCAAAAAGGTTTTTTAAGGTTAAATGTTTTCTAAAGAGTAGTTTCAGTCAATGTTGAACAATAACTCAAAGCCTGTTTCTCTTCTAAAATGACAGTGACCCCACATAAATAAAAGCATCAATTAAAAAGTGTGATTAGTCAGCCAGAAAGGCTGCAACAGATCGTGTTGATGCTGAAGATAAAATGCAGCTTTTAGCTCCTTTTTTATTTACACCCGCCATTTAAATGTGTTCATCAAGGAAATCCATTTCCAGCGAAAGCTTTCATCTCACAATTATCTTCAGTCTGCGTCTGGAAATGGAAGAATGTAAACCTTTCATGATTACTTTGGGTAAGTAATCTCTGCAAAGTGCTGTCTCCTTTTCCCACAGAGCAAGTTTACTCATATACATACATGAAGGCTTTGCATAATCCATTAAAATTTTAACATGTGCGTGAGGTTCAGAAAACGTTAACTGGACGTTTGCTTTATGTCTGTAACTGATGCTGTTTTTGGACCCTGGTCCAGACTGATAGTAGAAAGGTTGCAATGCCAGTCATCGCTTTGTCACTCTTTTACGCAGTGTACAATTGTGGGCACACCTCATTTTTTTTATCATGCCTGACACAGTTGTTACATCTGGCCTGCATCCCACTTGTGTTTTAAGTCATGCTAGCAGTGTGCTGTGCAATTTTGTCTGTTAGAAATAAGGCAGGGAAATGTTGAATCACAAACCAGCCAAATCATTCAAACATATAGGAAAGCAAGCAGTGAGAAATGCAAAGAAAAGGGATTTGCTGTAATGAAATAGGCTGTTAAACTCTGAGGCACATCCATGCTCAGTTCAGTCCTAACAAGTATCGTCAGGATTTATGCATGCATGGTGCCCAGAGGAGAAATCCTCAAGTTTAAAAATGCTATAGCTCCACCAGCAGGTCAGTTTTCTCTTTTCCAGTGAAAAATAGTTTCAATATCTATTAGAAGATTTATTTTACTGTTGACGAATTATTTCACTGGTAATAAAATCAGTAAGTCATGATTGGTGCACTGCACTGTTTCAACAGCCAAACTTCTTGTTAGCGCTTACAGCACTGTAGGTGACCTCTTCAGGAGCATGAGGCAGTGCCTGTGTGAGTAACCGTCTCTTTGAGATACTGCGAAAAAGACAGACCAGACCCAAACGTGACAGCGTGATATTGGCGGCACATAAATCTGTTGTGACAGCTGGTTACTCAGAGTTCTGCGACCCTGTCATCCAGCAGACAGAGGACAGCATCGACCCAGAGTTAAACTGGTGCATCTACATTTTGTTCATTTACTCAACATGCTGCTGCTGCGACATGATCCGACCGAGAGAGAAAAAAGGTCTTTACTGGGGAGAGAGAGTGAACAAAAAACATTTGACAGACATCTTCAGAGACAAGCCGAGCGCAGAGTTAAACATTAGCAGTACAAACAATACGGAGAACAACTCTCCTGATAAATAAAACATTCAGCATTTCCATTAAAGCTGATCTTGAGGAGGCTCGATGGGCCAGGGTGAGAAACGACGATGCACTGCAGCAGAGAACATTTCTCAGTGTCTGCATGCAGTGTGTGTGTGTGTGTGTGTGTGTGTGTCTGGTAGCTCTTTCTTCCCACGACAGAGTCATTTGTTAATTCTCAGAGGACAGGGGTTGTAAACTGAAACCTCCAGCTATTAAAAATATGCTTTTTTCCCCACTAAGTATGCAATTGCATTCATTTATTTATTTATTAAATGCGTTAGCTGTCACTCAATCAGGATATGTAATGTCAGAATATCCAAATTGACCAATAGAAAATAGCCAAAGCAAATGAGAAAGCTGCAGAGATTATTCCAGCCCATCGAGCTTTGCTGGTAAATAAACCTCGGAGGGATCCTAAAGCTCGGACTGCACTCTCTTCAAAACCAATTACTTTCACTGATATGGAATTTATTCTCCCTGCGACTTTAGGAGTGTTACTGTGACAGCCATGCTTTCTAGGAATAAATACAATTAGACAGACTGTTTATCTGTTGGGGGTTTCATCAGAAGAAACACCTGAGAAGTTGTTAAAATCTTGTCTTTCCTTCCTAAAAACCCCACAGCATCAGGATGATATTGCTGTGGTTGATCCAGTAGAATAATTTTCCATGATAGTATCTTATTCGCATTTTCCATTGTATATTTTATGACATATTATCACATCTTAACAGTCTCTGTTGTGATGTTGGATGGATGGAGCGGAAAATATTTAGCTTTTTTTGTAATAGAATAGAACATGAAGAGACATTGAATGCTGTCCTTTTAATGCCAAAGTGGCCCTACAGTGCATCTTGTCCAGTGTTTTTACTTCCCTCACACAGTTAATGTGTTGATGGGGGTTTAGGGAGCACTGCCTTTAACTCTGCATGGTTAAAGTCGCCTGCTAGGATGTGAACTGCCTCAGGCGACATGCTCTGTTGACTGCTAATGGTGTCGTACAAGTGAAGGTTCTGTTCCCTCCTTTTGCCTCAGTTAGTGTTCATAATTATTTCACTTTGTTTGTGTTTTACGTTTTGATGACAACAAGTCTCAACATTTCTGTTGCTGACAATGATCCACAAAGCTTGTTGGGGAGGAGGTCGGGGTGGATCGTTGGGTCAACAAAGTGTGTGGTGATGATACTGGAGACCAACACGTATCCAACCAACATTCAACAGTGGTTTACTTTGTTACTCTTCTCCTGAAATGAGTTATTGTAGTAAGTTAGGTTCTGATTTTAGTCATTTATTGTGCTTCTGTCCTTCCTGTTCACTTGTCCCATCAGCCCCAGCAGTATTTATACACCCAGTCTTACATTCCTCATTTTTACCTCCGCCAAGGAGGTTATGTTTTTGCCGGCATTTATCTGTCAGTCTGTCTGTCTGTCTGTCTGTCTGTCTGTCTGTCTGTGTTCAAGATAACTCAAAAACTTCCGGACGGATTTTGATGAAATTTTCAGGATATGTTGGAAGTGGGAAAAGGAAGAACTGATTTCATTTTGGGGGTGATCTGCAACACCGTCTGGATCCAGGAATTTTTTTAAGGATTCTCCTCGCAAAGTCTCTCCTCGATGGCGTCCATCTTGATATGCTAGTGCAGGGGTGCTCAATCCTGGTTCTAAAGAGCCCATATCCAGTATGTTTTAGATGTTTCCCTCTTCCACCACACCTGATTCACATGACCAGCTCATCATCAAGCTCTGCAGAAGCCTGATAATGATCCTGGTCATTTGAATTAGGTGTGTTGGAAGAGGGAAACATCTAAAACATGCTGGATAGGGGCCCTCGAGGACCAGGATTGAGCACCCCTGTGCTAGCGCAAGCGCAGTGCAGTTGCTCGCGCCCTCCGCACCCAGGCGACGCACTCACATTTTTGGAGCTGTACGCGGACGCCTCCGCACCTGTCCGCTCGAATGCTTCCTGACGTGTTCGATGACATTTAAGTGATGCGGACCCTCGTGCACCAACGCGGACATGCGGACGTGGAAAGTATCAATTGGCCTTAACAGTGCTGGGCGGAGGTCTGCGCTCTCAGAGTGCTTTTCTAGTTTCATCATGCTGATGAACAAATCCATATGGTTTATTATCTTAGCTTGTTATTTGCTTTTAAAGATGTGTAACAAAGTAAAAGATTATGTGTCCAAATGTATCACACAACACTATCAATAACAGTCAGGCTTGGGAGATTGTTACAAACATGAGGAAGGAGCAGCAGCTTTCACTGTGGATGTGAGGTGACATTTTTGTTGAAAAGCACTGAGGATCTGAAAACAGTTTGGTTGAGATCCTCCATGGTGACATGTAGATTCTACAGAGGGAAATGTGAGTGAACGTTGTAAAATGAAGCTGACTGCACACAAAACTGCCTATTTACCGGTTGCTGGTGTCAGTCCCCAATATCACAAACATGATTCAAAATAATCTTTCAGTACATAGGATTTAAATTACAACTCTGCCTCCCCTTCCAAGTCTGTATGAGTACTTATGGTGGCTGAAAGCAACCTTACCACATGTAAACTTTCAAAGATGTCATCACCTATGACCACACAGAGCACAAATATTATACGAGGACACTTTAGGGAGATATTTAGAAACTGTGGCTCTAAGATAAACTGTAACATTGTTACTTATTCTACATTGTAATAATTATTTAGTTGTCAGTAAGTGTCAGCAGCTGTGGGCTCGTCTCTGTAATGTCACCATTAGTTTTTCTGCATAAATGTAAAATCCTGGTCACATTTAGCGTATATGTTTTTCCACACTGAAGTACATCAGCTGTGTTGGTAACGATGTCCACAGCCATGTTGGAGCTACATCAGCTGCCCAGCAGGACACAGTATAAAAAGATCAGAGATTTCCATCTGGGAAAGAAAACACCAAACACAGAGGAGAAACATCTCTTGTTTTATTCGATGTGTGTCCACATTTCTCTTTACATCTTCGTGTTTTCTGTTCTTTAATAATTCAGGCTCTGTTGTCTGTTCTTGTGTTCAATAATAGTCTGAATCTCCATTTCACTAAATTGTAGCAGCAGCAGCAGCAGCAGCCACTGATTCTTCTTCTTCTTCTTCTTCTTCTTCTTCTTCTTCTTCTTCTTCTTCTTCTTCAAAATGTGCTATAGCTCCACCAAAGAGCCACCCTTGTGTAGATGTAAAGGGCTCATTCTATGGCAACAAAAACATGATGTTTCTGTTTTTCAGCTGATTTCCACTAATAAAACCATTTTTATTAATAATATGTTACATTTCTGTTGATAAAGTATGACACACTCTTCCTTTAAGGTAACAGCTACAGATTTATGTCACACACGTGATGTTATCTTTCAACTATTGTTACCAACTGACTGAACCGTGGTTTTTCAGGTTGTGAAGCTGGTTAGTTGTGGTGATGGTTGGTGGTTTGGAGTTAATGGATCAACTAAGATGCAGTTAACAGGAAACATACAGAACTTAATAACTGCATGCGTCACCATGCTGAAACGTTTACATTCAGACATGGCAATGATAAAACACTCCACACACACACACACACACACACACACACACACACACACACACACACACACACACACAGAGCAGCTCCTGCATGCTGCAACAAAATTACTGCCTTTATCACAATGTAATCACTGTTATTGTGCTATCTCCCGTCGCACTGTCACACAGCTACAGGGAATGGCTGCAGGTCTATTTTCAGGCTGCCTGCAGATGGCAGCTCGTTGGCTTCAACCCCTCAGAAACATTTCACCACAACTATTCCACCATTTTCTCTGAAGCTCATGGGGTCACATTTCCTCACTGCCATTTCATTTATAAATCGAGTAGTTTTAAGAGCAGGATTAAGCCAAAGATTTCTTCGCACTGCGTTTTTCAGCGATCGTCCTGCAGGGTTATTGTCTGCACTTTCGGAGGCAGAACTCGGAGGGATGAGTTCATTTTCGGAGGCAAAAGGTTTCATTTGGGAGGGACGTGGGCTGCAGTTTATTTGAAATGTAGATTCTGAGCCATGTCTGTTGCGCTTTCATCCTGTCCATGAAAAATGCATGCTGTGATCTCATTATCCTGCTCTCCTCTTGGAACGCTACATAAAATCAATCCAGGGCAGAGGAGGGGTGAGAACACTACAGATTCTTCTTCTCCTTTCACAATGGGTGAGAAGAGGCCCTACAAGTGGGAGGAGGAGTGTAGAGGAGTGTGTGAATCTGCGTGTGTGTTTGTGCACTAAACTGGTGATTTAACGCATTAACTACGAGCTTTTCTCTCAGGTTTTTTTTTTAGGCAGCTGCAGGTTTTCTTTTATTTCACGCTTATGATGAAAAATCCAGGGAAGTGAATAATTGTCGATTTTTATTTTTGTATTTGTTGTAAGAGTGTGAGACATATAGAGTGTGTACATATTGGTTTTATTATTAAATTTGCAACAAGTTTTTTTTCTCAGAACATTACTCCTTTCCTCAGCTCTGTGATTTTAAGTACAAAGACCAACAACAAAGTGTCATGACCTGGTCATACACAGCGCTCTCTCCAGTGTCTTTCACCCTCGTGTCTAGTAGGCGTGTACTGGAGTCTGGGGGGCGGAGTTTCCAGAGAGATCAGAAGTGCACAGTGGACATATCTGGACAATCACCTGGCACAATACAAAATATGTGGATCTTCTGCTTCTCATCGCCAGATCGCTCCGTCGCCTTCGTGATAACACGCTCTGGCTGATAGGGATGGGAATCCAAAACTGGTTGTTTTTGGATCCAGTTCCCAGTAATTTGATTCCTAGGAATTGTTTGTTTGCTTACCTGATGATTCCACTTGTCAATTCCTCTGACGTTGCAAATGCGTGATGACGTCACATGGAACAAGTGTATTTTGGTTCTGAACTTTTACAACATGGCGTCGAGACAGAAGCACTCTCAGTTTGGCTGTATTTTAAAAGGTGATACCGGAGCTACTTGCAACAAAGCTTTCATTTCATCAAAGCGGGGAATACTTCCAATATGCACAAACATCTGTCCACCCAGCATGCAGTTAACTTGCCAAACTGTAATGTGTTTGATATGCTAGTTAGCGAAGTTGAGTCTCATCCAGGTAAAGGCAGGAGCAGAGCTAACGTCTTAGCTTTAAATGACGAAAGTGAGGATAAACTCCTCCAGGTCCTGTCTGTTGTGTTTATGTCAGAGACATGTTAACTTCCTTTCACCATATGAATACTCTCCATCTCCTTAAAGGGGGGGTATTATGCAAAATGGACTTTTTCAAGCTTTATATCATGTTATTATGTCATTCCCTCATTAAAAACATGCCTGAAGTGTTTCTTTAGCCCATTCACGTATGTTTGAGTAATCTTTAGAAACTCTCATGGCAGCCATTGTGGAAGCTGGTATGCCTCGTTCCTCCTAGGTACGCCTATTCCTCCTTGCAACGCCCCCGACCTTTCGTCACCTGCCGAGCCACCGCCCACTGCTCCCGTCTCAGCAGAGCTCCCCTCCCCAACGTAAACAAACACACAGCGGTAGCAGCAATTAGCACCTGGTGGACTGCGCGTCATGGAGCTCCCGTTTCTGATTACTTTTCAGAGAACATTTCTCAAAATGCCTTCATGGAAGAAATGCATCTTTGGATGTGAGGAAGATTGTCCTCTTTCTGGTCTGCCGAAGAACGAGACCGTGCGACAGAAATGGCTGGACTTCAGTTTTGGAAACGACCCCCCTCCCAAAAAGATCTGTTTCGTTTGTGCGAGGCACTTTACCGACGACAGCTTTCTAAACAAAAGTTCATTGACAGTGGATTAGTAAGCAGGTTGTCACTTAAAGACAATGCAATCCCTGCTGCAGAACTCCTTTGCAGCCTGC
>OOFC01050496.1:10517-21226 GCA_900323345.1 Pseudochromis fuscus | reverse complement strand
CATGGCCATGGAGATGACATTAGCCAAGGAAAACAGGGGCTGCGTGTGGGGGGGCCAGATGTTGGGATGCTGAGGGGCAGGTGGGGAGGACATGGGGACATTCTCGCTGCTTCCAGGACTTGGGGTCTCGCTGTGAGGACCGGGGGAGCCCGGGGTCGGGGAGGGAACAGAAGGGAAGGTCGGGTTACTGGCGACACGTGTGAGGGGAGGATGAAGCCCTGCTGGTTTGGGGGAACCTGGAGAGCCCGGGTACGGGAAGGGGAAGTGAGTGTGGCCCATGAATGGTACGTGGTAGTGCTGGTGGTGGGGCAGGAGGGACGCAGGGTGGTGCTGCTGCTGATAATGAAGAGGAGAGCCTGGAGGACAAAGAGACAACAACAGTGTTACTGAAGATCTAAAGTCAATTATCTCCAGTAGAAACTGAACTAAAGTGATTTTTGTTTGTGCATCAAAAGTTATTTGAGGGAGAAACTCAGAGTGGAACATTGGAGAGAGAAGAGTTAGATAATTCACTCTTCCTGCCTCTTCAGGGTTTCGTCAGTCCAACCCTTCCTGCCAAGATATACACCATGTGGAGCACAAATCTTTCCCGTACTTTCAAATAATGGTTTCCATGGTGAACAAGGACGTTTTGTTTAAAGCAGCATCCGACTATAATTGCATCTGTAAGCCGGAGCGGTTCCACACCGGGGCTTACATGGCTGTGAGGGATTTAGCATCAATGGAGCGGGTGAGGCAGTTTACAAATAACATTTTAGAGAGTTTCAATGAAACACACGTGTGCGAGCACGATGTTTCGGGTCCGATCGTGAGATTAAAGAGGCGAGATTAAAGGAGTTTTTACATCACTCCTCTGGGAGCAGTTAAAGATGCCAATATCCTCGCCCCATCCATTGATTTGACATTTACCTCAACAATTACTCCACAGTTATAAACCACACCTCCTGTTGCTGGTGATGCAAACCAGCCTCTACTTTTTCCACTCTCATGGAAACATAGGTTAGGCAACACTCGGTAATGGTGGCGGGCGGCCAAGAAGGATTGCGCAAGCGACCATGCAGCTGACGTCCAGCAGAGAGGGGACACAAGACCAGAGGGAATGAGGATGTTCAGATGGCAGCTGAGGCAGAAACAGGGGACATATGGATGATATGTGGTCTCAAATTGACTTCAAATGTCCCTCCTGTGGGGAGGGGGACGCTGACGGGGGGAGGAGGCTTTCTTGGAAATTCTGCAGGAGTTTGTGCTGGCAAACAGATGTTGCTGACTATCTGGAGAAACCTTCACAGCGACAGCATTCACGGCTCCCTAAAAAGCCAGAAAGCGGCCTTCAGGTGAGGTAATTACCCAGGAGGCCCCGCTGCAAGGCAGACACAGACGGAGGCTTTGAGGTGTGGGGATGGCGGATGGCGCCATGTGAATGTCTGAACAATACGAAGAAAGGGCCCTGAGGAGGGGAGGGCGTTTATGAGGTAGCTGAGCTTCGCTTTGACTTATTCTTCGCCAAAGGACTGTAACAGTTTTTTTGGGGTTGTGCTGAAACAGTAAACAATGCTCGGCCTCTTCGCGCTGCACCAGTGGGAGGAGCCGAGGGCTATTTACCTGGGGCGTTGTGGAAAGACTGTGAGCGTATGAGAGGTCGCCCAGGTGAAGTAATGTCTGCACTGAAGACCTCGCCATTGGGGCACGGGGTAGAGCCACATACCCCTACACTGGGGTTAGCCACACTGTAGTCTAAGACAAGACACACACATGCATGAGTGGATGCTATTGCACACAAATACACACACAATGCAAGTTAATTGGACATGCTGTAAGAAGGACAGTCAACACACACACACCTAATGTTACTACAGATGTCTGGTTTTTAAAAGCACAGGGAGCAAAGCCTGAGGAGGTTCATCCACATTCAGACTCTCATCAGGTTTAATCTGCTGCAGCATCAAATGATCCAGTTTCTCTTTAATGGCTGAATGAAGTGAATCAGACCACACAGGAGACTTACCAGGCAGAGAGGAAGAGGAGTGTGTGCGAGGCAGGGTGTGACTGTGCAGATTAGGCTGGAAAAGAGCACATTTGATAAACATCAGTCTGTGATTGTAATTATTTTATTATTGACAAAAATGTTGAAATGTTCCACGGTGCACGTCTCATGTGACATGAAGAGGGACTTTGTCTCATCATGAAGTGATTCAGCAGTAGGGTTCTGTACCGACATTTGGTTCCAAGTAGGAACCGAATTTACCCATAAAAAAATATAATTTCAGTTCCGCTTATTGGTTCCTAGATGCGCTCATTTTACACAACGGCTGCAAACGGACTTTAGATATCTGCCAGGACCTGTCTGTTATGTATCTAACACGTCACGTGACGCCGCATGACAACAGGAAATGGACCGGGAAAATGGTCTTTTCCACCGAACGGGTTCCAGTGCTGGTTTGGGGCCAGTTCCTGACTTAGCCCCAGTTTGTTGTGTTTCCAGTGTCGCGAGAACCGGCCCCAGCCGCTAAAACTGGGGCTAAGTCTGGCCCCACTTCCTTGCTGGGCCAGACTTAGCACTGACTAAGCAGCGATATGCCAGGGGCTGGGGGAGCGATGGTGGAAACACAACTAGATAGTGACAGTAGAAGAGTAAAGTAATGAAAATGCACTTCGCCCTCATACGTGACCTGGAAGAACATCGTGATTTGACAAAACTGAATACATACCACATGTAGCAATGCAACACTGCTTTGTTAACTCAATCATGTTGTAACTAGAATATCCGCTGAAAAAAATATTTTTTTCATGGACTGATAGTAACAGGGTAACAGTAGATTGTTAACAGCGGCTAGCTTGGAAAATGGGGAATTAATATGTTAAATATACATTTGGCTTCCTGTTTTTTGTTTTTGGAATCGAAATAAGGAATCGTTAGGAACCGGAATCGATAAGTAGAACCGAAATGAGAATCGGATTCATAAAAATCCTAACGATACCTATCCCTACTGATGAGTCCCCATGATGGTCTCCATGTGCACCTTTGCCAACGATCCAAACGGCCTGTGTTTAACTGAAGCACATGCAGTCAACACAGGGCTGTTTTTCTTGTCGACTCACCTCCACTGATTGCTTTATTGAGCTGCTTGTTTGTGCTGTTGCACAAGATCGCAAAGTCAGTAAATGAGTGACTGATAGGAGTAAATGAGTGAACGGGTGACTGATGGACTGGATGAGTGAGAGGGTGCATGAGTGAGATAAACAGTTTGATCCCACTTCACAACATCACACCAGTAAATGAGTTTCCCTTTGATCAGTGTTGCACTTTCGTAGCCTCCGTTGCTCCTGCGCTCCCCGCTGATCTACCTCTCCCACAGGTGATGGTGGGGGCCCGGGGGCACCACATCAGAGAGCCCATGAACGCCGCGTGTATGTTTGTGAGAAACTGTGGATGTAAGGGTGGAGACCTGGCTACGATACCTCCAGGTGAACAACCATCTGGAGAGAGTGACACACACACACACACACTCGGATTGCTCATGCGCACACCGACATCTGCTCACCCCATAAACAACATTAAAAATACATGGCATATCAAGCAAGGAATGATAAACTTGCTACAAGCGTGTTTACCACCAAGCTGCGAGAGATTTCAGATCTGCCATTCACACGCAGTCATCATCCTGTCAAAACTTCTTCAAGTCCCGTGTGCAGTGCTGCCAAAAGCAAAACTGATCAAGAAAGCCTCCCAAATTTCTGACATCCAAAACCACAGCATTGCTGGTGGCACTTCAGAAAGCCCCCCAAAATGTGTCTGAAACTTTTTTCTAAGTAACCTTGTCTAAGAGGGAGCAAATGCCCAAATCTTCCACATGACACCATCAGGCTGCTTCGTACTGACAAAATACGTCAGATATGTCCATGTAGCTCACTGTGGCTGCCAAATGATACACTTGGTTGGTTTGATGATTTGATGCAATGCTTGCCTTATGACTCTTGTGTGTGTATTGCTGCCTCAAGTCTTAAATGTGAAAAAAAAATAAAAAATGAATGAACACAACACAAACCAGTAAAAGGCTATACAACAGGCCCACAATGCATTTAATTTATTTACGTGGAAAAAGTCTCTGGAGTATAACTACATGTCTGTTGGTGTGGGATTGGAAAATAAGGAAATTAAACCAAATATATGAATCCCCATCCACCGTAGAGGTTAGATTATAATTAATTTGGGCTAAAGAATTAATTACATTAAGTGTAATATCCACCCACCCCATCTTTAATTCCCCCCAGCATTACCCAAGAAGCAAATTATTACATTTTGTGCAAGATCAGTGGAGGCAATCTTGCCCCAAAAATCCATACAGAGAGTAAATGTGTTGCTATTTCACTGCAAGAGGGCAACAGTGTCCAGTCTATTGCATCAGTACAGCTGGATTATGCCTTGGAGGTGGTTTGCCCTCTTTGAGTAGGGTTATTATTTTCACAAAATAAATAAAATTCTGATTATATAGCATTAAATCAAAACAGTAACTTTTTCATTTTTCTGAGCAGATGGACAGAGAGCTAAACTCTGTCCATACTCTGGATACACACTATAATTCTTTGATGAGACTTTGCATCAATTACGCCTTTTCCTTAACACTCTCTACACGGGTATAGATATCTTTTTAATGAAGTTTTTATGTTTCTTTAATATATATATTTATTCTCCTCCCTTAACAGACTACCCAAAGAGTCTTTATCTCAGGCAGCAGGCAACCTTTGGTGTGAAATCAGATGAGAAGATTGCTTTGTCTAATGTCATTAAACATTTTCTCGAGGTCCTCCAGCGTAAAAAGGCATAAAGAAAGAGAGGGGCGTCTATCTCACAGTATGACTGCTGTGCAATAAAAAGAGCTCAGGTGCCTCTTGGGTTTTTTGCTAAGTTGATAAGAATATCAAAGCCACGTTCATTAAAATTCAATCTGAAGTGGTTTTAATCACAAGTTTTCCTTCAAAGTTATTTTGTTTACTAACCTTCCTCCCTGATTGCATAAATTTGTGAAGTACATTTTTGATAAATTAGTATGCCTACAGTTTTTTTTTTTATCATTTGTTTTTTGTAGTCTCTGCATCGTAACCGTGGCGACCCAGTCATCCAGGTCACTTTTTTTTCACGTTGTCCTTGATAAAACAAATGAATTCTTAACAAATTCAGCACAGATTGAGTCGAGTTACTCTTGTTCAGTTGGGTTCATGTCAGAGCAGTTCACTAGTTTGAAGAGAGAGAGAAAAAAAAACAAAGTTGTAGGATATAGGTTGACATGACACTGTCTGGTTTGCATATTTAATACATCACAGTAAAGTAGCATAACCACTATGCATCAGTGCATCTCATCAGCGACACCTCGGGGAGTCCGGGGCTCTACTTTTGTTCAAAAACCTATTTTTCATCTTTTATCAATGAGCCTTTCATGCATGCTTTGAAGTTGTCTGAATTTCTGTTTGTCTTTTACTCTGATAAAAGGACGTAGAGTATTCACGAAGCACTTTTATGTCTTCTTGTTACCAAGTGCAACAAAAGGGGTTAGGATCTCGGGGATTTCCTTGGCCCATAAACTGCCAGTAAACTTGTGGCCAGCAGGTTGCTGATGTGAAAGTGACTGAGCACAGTTCTCGCCATCTTTAACAACAATCAGCGAAATGCCCTTGGGCACGACTGCTATTCAGAAACTGCTTAAGTGGAGCCATTCAGTGAGTTTGCATTGTGCGGACTACTGTACGTTTGAATATGATTGTGCAGCCCCTGCCCTGCTTGAAATGTTCTGGCCTTTTCACAGGAATGTGTTATTTGCTAACTCTATATGTATAAGCAAGAGTGAGAAAACCTCGAGGGTGAGATACGAATGTAATTGCCACGGCATCGGACTTTATAGAATTTCCTATTCGAGCCATTTTCTCCTCATTGACGAAGGAATGCAAGAGCTCTGGCACATGTAAGCAGCAGCAGCAGCAGCTCCGAGTCAGCGCTGAGGGTTGATTTGTTATGACTGAAACATTCACTTTCTGAACACAGGCGTCTTGGGTCCAGCGGGTTGTTTTATATCCTTTCCGCCTCCTGCTGAGTGGAGTGGAGGCTTTGCACCACAGCCCGTGTTCACATTATTTCTCAACCAATTGTCCAGAGTTAATGTATTTGAATTGATGTGTCATTCTTGTTGCCTTACAATAGCTTTAAGAGAGATTTCGGTCAGATTCGATATATCTAATAAAAGCAGCTGCCCAAGAAATGCCAAGCGTCCAATTACTTTTGAACCCTTGCAATTTGGGCATTATGTGTTGGATTAACTGTGTCTCCCACACAGTTCTCTCTATTTTGATTTGAAGCAGAGGATGCATTTATTATTTTATTTTTAATTAGATGTGCTGAAGCCCAAAGAACTAAAAAAAGATGTGGGGCTGTTTAAATACCCACAGAGTGGACTGTGTAGACTAATTACTGACCAAATCTTATTTCCTTATTGATAAGCACGTACAGGCTACAAAAGCCATTAGAACAACCTTGGGCTAATTAAGGCCTACCTAATGACTCTACCTTGGACTTCACTGTTTATACAGATGCAGCTAACAGCTGTGACATCATTCGTCCTCTCTGAAGACTGCTCTGCAGGTTCTGCTGGTCACCAGGGGACTCAGAAAGTAAACTAAGTTTGTTTGTAAGCTAGTTAGCAATTTGCCATCCTAATGAGCGCCGCGTGGCCGTGTCTTTTTGATGTCACACGTCTGCAATTTTACGTTCTGCTAGTTCGACGTGGACTCAGAAAATAGGATAACGAGCAGAGCCGTCTTCAACTTGACCAAGATCTAATCAAAATTTTATTTGGCACCCTATAACAACATGCAAATAGGCAGTGACACAGAGAGTGGGGGGTAGAAAAATAAAAGCAGTCAGGCAAAAGTGTTTGCTCAATGCTGGGTTGTCCGTAGCCATGCTTTTTATTATCAGACAGAATTATTTGCTGCAAATGTATTATCAGAATTACCTATAATGTAATTCATTGGCCAACAACTTATCAGCTCCTGAATGGAAATGGCCAATGTTTAAATTAATTTTTGTCTTAAATGTAATAATTGCTCCACTTATGCAGCCACAGACATCATTAAATAAATAAAAAATCCCAATTGAAGAATAGTATTGACGATCTTTTTTCTGCAGAAATCACTGGAAGAGTGGGTAACGTGTGGGGAACAAGTGTTTTGCATTGGAGGCAACACAGGCCAGAGAGCAGAGTCAAACACAAACCACCGGGGAATACAAGCTCAGTGCAAACCAATGCAAATAGGATCTAAGTGATTTAAAACAGGCTTGTCTGATCTGTCTTTGTGATACCAGAGATATCTACCTTTTCTCCAGAGGATGTGTAGGTAGTCCTTATCCAGAGGCTGGTTCAAAATGATCAAACAGATTTTCTGTGTGCCTGGAAACAGAGACCGAAAAAAAAGGGGAAATGTGTAAATTATACATAATCAGACCAAGAAATTTATGGACCAAACAGCAGGAAAAACAAAACAAAACAGCTAAAAAGTAATGGTAGAACAATACCTTTTTAAATAAAGACTAGAGGCTGTTGTACGTGGCATTGAATGTGCTAAATAAAAAGCAAAATTAAAACAAAGCCACAATAATGAGGTCATTACCACGCTCCACATGGAGACAGGAAAATAAGGCAGAGGATTTACAACAGAAACCATTTCACAAAGTTCCTGGTTTCACGGGAATTCAAACTGTTTCCCACTTCATCTAATTAGTGTTGGTACTGGTGTGTTTGCAGCAGCATCAGAGTATAACAAAAGCTGTGTATTCAGTCATTTTTCTCACCTATAGCACCTTTACTCTCCTTGAAAAGAGTCACGATCAATGTCCGAGTCCTTATCCTTTGTGCAAAAATAAGAGAAATCTGTGTGTGTAACGTATGCTCAATCTGTTTTCATCTGAAGACCTTGACCCTGGTTACACACAATCTGCAGCCACACGACAACAAATGAAAACTCTTTTAAAACCACTGAAGGAAACCATCCTGGTCTCTCGGTGTAGAGTGTTATCTTACTGTGTACGATTTCATAAACTTACTCCTTCCCTCACCCCCTCATCTGTCTTGCTTTTAGTTTTTCTTTTTCTCTGCTGCTAAATCCCCACACTAATACTTTACAATTGTCATTTTATCAATCTGCAGGAAATGGGGAAAAAAAAAGAAAAAATGAAATGCTGCATTCATTGACAAAATAAAAACTGAGTTGGTAGAAAAGCCTTAATGGACCAAAGACTAAACACAACCTCCTTTCCCCTTTTCGCCTTCACACTTTTCGTCGCTTGCTCATTTATCTTTCCCTCTCAAGTCTGCCCTTATGAATGATTTCTCATGCATTTTTAAAGTCGCCTTTCACGGCGAAGCCAAAATGCCATATCCGAGCTTAAGAAACACTTTGTGGTTGCTCTGTCCTAAACTGTATTTATGCAAATTTCACACAACTGGATTTTAGTTTTGCAACAGCACGATATTGAAAAAGCACTAAAGCTTCCCCAATACACTTTTCCTGAAACACTCTGGCCAGAAAACAACAGTGAGGGAGAAAATATATGTATATAGTTTAGGATTTATAAACTTCTCACAGTGAAATGTGCATCACCTGGAAAAAAAAACAAACCTTTTTGGATTTATAAAGTGTGAAAGAAAGTGTGCAGAAAAAAAAAAAAAATGTCCTTTGGGTTTGTGACTTTGTTGCAGCGGTGGGCTTGATGTTGTTAAAAAGTTCACATCACTGGAAGGTCATTTCCAATACGAAAGTCAACCCCAGCCGAGTATGGTAAAAGGAAGAAGGGAAGGGAAGAGAGGATAAAGAGGCAACACAAAGAGGGAGGAAAAGAAAAGGAGGACACACGGTGGAGGTGGAGGTGAGGAGGAGGAAGAGGAGGAGTAGATTTGTCAGTCTTGTCTCTTAATTGGCTGGAAGTGTACAGAGAACAAAAGACAAACTCAACCAGCCGTGACTTTTCAGATAATCCTTCGTCGCACAAACACCCGCCTCCTCGCACACACACACACACACACACACACACACTCACAAGCACATGAGTTGGCACATAGAAATTCCAGGAATAGGCATTTATAATTAAAATGGTAAAATTTAAAAGGCTAACTGTGCACACTAGGGATTTTAAAATGCAGACATCCAGGGGCTGTTTTTATATTCTCCACCGAGAGTCTAGATAAGCATTTCCTGCAAGAGATTAAACTAAAGAAGCCATTGAAATATATTCTAAATTTATCTAGTGGGAGAAAAAGAGTTTGCAGTTGGGAAAAGAAAAAAAAAGATTTTAAAAGTGCACGATACGGGAAATCTCAAACACATCTTTTACCTTTGATAGCAAGTGACAAAGTTATCAACAAAATTATATCATCAGGAGGATAAGTGTGTGTGTGTGTGTGTGTGTGTGTGTGTGCTTGGATTTGCAACCGTTTTGAGGACTATTTGCACACGCTGTGAAATCTTTAGACCAAATCTTGGATTTGTACAGTGAGCAAATGCAGGAGCGCAGCCTGTAATGCTCAGCTAACATGTTTGAGTAAACATTTGTTTCAATGGATGCTTCAACAACGCTGAGAGCTTCCTCACAGATGTTTGTGCGTCTCGGCCGGCGTTGGCTTTTGTGTGTTACTGATTTTCAAGCTGAACACAATCGTTAAATCAGCAGCATTACTGCCACATGTAAAATGTAAGTATAAATAAACATTTGTAAATAAGCAAGCATTTTAATTACAGCAGCCTCTGCAGTCTACAAGACAACAAGATAGATGGATAACAATAATAATAATAATTGTTGGCTTTATACAGCGCCTTTCAAGACACTTAAAGCACTTTACAGCTTAATCAAATCAAATCAGTCTCTCAAGTGGTGTTTCACATTTTTCTTTATTTAGTTTTTGTTTTTTAATAAATGAAGAATATTAATAAAATTCACAAAATGTAGGATGGATGAAGCTACCGTGATGTCACCACTCGGTTTGTGGACTTATTTGAAAGTCACCATGTTGTTTTGGAACCAGAAGTGACCATATTTGGATATGAAGGGAGGAGTGAGGAGGCGGACCCTTGAACCCAACCACACTGCCCAACGTGTATGACACTTGAGTTCAAACTAACTCCGCCCCTAAACATTCCTCAATCTGAAGCTGAATATCTACTGAACAGAGATTTATTTTTCAGATGAACCACCAGATCACAAAAATATATTGACTGAGTGTTTCAAGATTGAAAATGTCAATTTTTTAATTAAAGTGAATAGAAAACAAAACTTTTTGGAGGCAGCATCTAGTGCCCATCGGTAGTATTGCCCTTTTTTGCACATTCATATTGGCCTAATTTTTTAGCCCCAGTTGCTTTGTGTATTTCTATATACAGTTGTGCTCATAAGTTTACATACCCTGGCAGAATTTGTGATTTTTTTGGCCATTTTTCAGAGAATGTCAATGATGAGAGAAAAAACTTTTTTCACTCATGGTTAGTGGTTGGATGAAGCCATTTATTGTCAAACAACTGCATACTCTTTTTGAATCACAATGACAACAGAAGCTACCCAAATGACCCTGATCAAAATGGCCAAAAAAATCACAAATTCTGCCAGGGTATGTAAACTTATGAGCACAAATGTATACACCAAAAAAACATAATTACAATAAGCTGATCTT